>CAXHSM010001357.1:0-137000 GCA_964019185.1 Maratus speculifer | reverse complement strand
TTATTTTGCCCTTTGTTTCATATGGATTGACTGTAGACATCTATAATTTTGTAACCAAAAATTACACTAGGTTATGCATGTATGAATGGAAGCCATTGTGAATTGTCAACAATATATTAAGTGCTATTAAATATACAGCAGTATGTTATAGCTTTATATTTAGCCTGCTTTTCCATCCGTAGTACTTTTTAATTTGACAGAAAACGTATAAAAATATTTGAATTTTTCAGATATTTCATGCGAAATTCTCTAATTAATTAAACACATTTTGTGATATTTGAGATACATTATTTATTACTTTTTGGGAAAACGTTTTTTACATATTTTCTCAAATGAAATTAATTGAAGTATTTATATATATATATATATACATACATTGTTTTTTAATTAATGGTTTTATATATATGTGTAAATACTACGTTTGTACATTGCTTTTTGCGCAGTATTATACTTTATCTTTAAATTTAGTTAAATTTTAACTTAGAAATATTTAATTTTATAATATTTTATTTTTAATTTAAAATCTGAAATGTAACCATATTCCTTTGGATAAAATATCGCCATAACATAAAATGCAATTTCGAAAAATAAAAACATCATTTAACTTTCAATTTTTTTTTCAAAAAGTGCAAACATTTTCTTAACTTATTATTTAACTTATTACGAGTTAATAAATATTAACCCCTTTAACTGACGAAGCTTTAAGAAAAGAATCTTCAACTTTTTTTGCTAAAAAAATGCCACCACAAATTTTTGGAAAATAATCTTCCCTTTATTTAATGGCAAAAGTTTCTTTTTGTTAATAAAACAAAATTTTTAATTAAAAAAAAGTGGTTGCCCGGTAGTTAATTTCAGAAATATGCATTTATTTGAGTGAGACGTATATATATGCCCGGGACAGTTAAGGGGTTAATAAATGATAAATATTAATTGATATATATTAATAATGAATTCGCCGATTTAATCATATCTGTTTTGAAATTGTCTTTTAACATTTTGCGGTGCAAAGCATTTCCATTGAAGAAATGTTGAGCTGAATGAATGACACCATAATAATTTATAAATTTATTTGAAAATAAGAAAAAGGCTGTTTTCTCATAAATAATAAATGGAAGATATTTATACCAGAATTCTGGTGTCAATGTGGCATTTCGGAATCAGGTTGGAGGTTCCATATAATGAAACATTGAAACACAAAGGACAACCTCAAGACTAACTCCTTGCGCTCTAGAGCAGTTAGCGCATGTATGTCACTAGCAGTGTTGGGTATGAACGCGCTCACTGAACGAAAACTCACGAGTTTCGCTCACTATTTGTGAACTTTGAACTGAACTTCGCTCACTATTTTATAAACGAGTTTGAACTGAACGGAAACTCAAAAAATAGACGAGTTTGAACGAAATTTACGTTCAAATTTACGTTCAAATTTTTTATAATTTATTAAAAAAATTTCCAGACCTTAGTACACTTTTTCCCTTTTTCAAATGCCATTTAGAGGCCTACACGAGCCTCAGGACGGTTTAAGCCTGGATATCACTTCTCTAGGTAGTATCCCGGTAGTATTCTCTGGGTAGTTCTTCTGCAGACTCGGGTCGCGCCGAACCGGACCTGGGCTGTATACAATTTCGCCGAAAATAGATATATACAGTAAACTCTCTGTACAATGTGGACTGTGTAAGGCGGAAATATGTCTAAATCGGAAATAAAATTTTAAAAGAAAGCATAAACATCGCAGCCTACGGCACTTCTGCATAAATGGAGATTATAAACAGACTAAGGTAAGTTTTTTTGGCCAGAACTCTTCCGTAAGGGTAAATATCAATGTCCTGTAGAAATGTACTCGGGGTCGGGCTGGGTTCGGTGCGAAATTTTAACTTTTTTTTCCTGGCCGGGCCAAGCTCGGGCCTTGTTTTTAGCTATTATATCGGGCCGGGTCGGGCCCTGTTTTTAGCTGTTATATCGGGCCGGGTCGAGCCTTGATTTTAGCTATTATATAGGCCCGGGTCGGGCCGCTAAATTTTCTCTACTGCCTAGTATACTACATACTAAATTTTCTCTACGAGCCGGGCTGGGCTCGGGCCGAAATTTTTATTTTAATATCGGGCCGAACATTTTTTTTTCTATGGATTGGGCCTGGAAATTTCCGTCCGTGCATACCTCTATCTTACATATCGAATAATCAAATGATCAGGTCACAAAATTTTGTAAATTTGGACAATAATATCCAAACATAAAAAAAAGTGAACATTTTAGTGAACTTTGTTCACTTTTACAAATGAGTTTGATTTGAACGAGTTCGTTTGAAAATTTTTGAATTTGAACGTGAACTTAAATCGCTTTTTAGAAATTGAACGTGAGTTTGAGTTAGTTCGTTTATTTTGTGAACGTGCCCAACACTGGTCACTAGACACTAGGTGTTGCCACTTATGCAGTTTTTTTTAATTTTGAATTTAAACCACAAAAATTCAATATTTATTTGTTTATTTATTTATTTATTTATTTATTATTTTTACTTTGAACCACAGATATGCACTTGGCAATTTTCTTTTTTATGTATTTATGGAAAATCAATCATCTTCTAAAGTAAAAACAAGAGTTAAAGTTTTTTGATGAGAAATCGGAAAGTGTAACTAAAAAATCAGCCATGCATCAGAACGTACGCTACATATATCATCGTCAGAAATTACCAAAAGTAATATAATGTACGCTTCATACCTTATAGAGGTCAAGAGGTGAAGATTGGTATATGTATTTTTTTCTTCAAATTTCAATTGATATCTGTTTTTCATTTACCGTCATTAATAGAGACCTACAAACTATGCAGGATATTTCACAACTAATTTATGATAAACAATTTTGTTTAGTGGCAAGAATTCTTTGATTCGATAAGCAAGCACTACTGTTAGAATAATGTACTACGATTCCGCAGAGTTAATGTTTACCACGCATTTGATAAAATTTTATTTTAATTTTTAAATAAACTAAGACAGTCGCTGCTTTATATAACAAATTGATCCCCCTAAAAAGGCCATAGTCATAAAAACTGAAACTGCTCTAGAAAACTATTAAACGTGTGAGAAAAATGGAAGAGAAAGTTTTTGTTCAAGGTTATCGCTTTCGTAACAAATGACTCTCCATGTTAACCCCTTGCGGCGCGGTGGTTTCATAAATATACAACTTAATTTTAATACCCAAACACCACATTGGCACCGGAATTTTGTTTTAAAAAATTACGGTTTATAGAATGCGTGAAGTATAGCGCTTTCTTAATTACAAATAAAGTTGTTTTCAAATTCCGGTGTCAGTCATTAATTTCAACACTTAAGCAATGAATTTGTCCTGCGCCGCAAAGGGTTAACCTTTTGAGCTCTGATGGTAGAGTTTTCTACCACATAATTTTAATTCCGAAATGTCGTAACGGCACCAGAAAATTCGACCAAATTTATTTGAAAAAGGTTTAATGCATTTTTTCGTGTAGATCTTTAACCTTTTTTTTTTTTTTTTTTTTTTTTTTTTGCAAAATATTGGTGCCAATGTGACATTTGGAATTTTGAAGAAATTTACCCACCAGAGTTCAAAGGGTTAAAGAATAGCAAATAGAAAGCAGAAACACACATTTAAATTTGCCTAATATCCGTTGATATTACAGTGTTAATTTCGCTACAGTGAAGAAAAAATGCATAAAAAATTCGATAATTGCAATCAAAATTTAGATTAAAACATAAATTAAAAAATATAGTGTCCATGCTTGATCTGGAGAAATAACTGTCAGCCATAACTGAGAGCCGTTATCAGTCATAAATCGTCCGTTCTTGCAGAGCAATGACTTAAATTGAACTGACTGTGGAACTTTTCTCTTTCGGTTTAGGCATTTCAAGCACTTGGAGCGGCATTTTTTACTAAATCGACCACGTTGAACACCTTTCTAATTAAATTTTCTTCGTATCTTCAGTACCTTCTGATTTACAAATTCTAAAAACGGTGTTTCAATTCATTCAATTGTTTAACGAATACTCACACATATATAAGTAGACCCTTTTTATATATTTATAACTGTATGGTATACATTAACCGTTAAATGCATGAATTATTCTTTTAAAATTGTGCTATTTATTGTTATATTGAGAATTAGAGACCAGAATTTTTAAGATAGATTTTTAACTTTAGTCTGTAGCATATTTTTATAAATTTTACAGATACATATAAATATAGTGGTTGCTAAGACCTAAATTTATTTGTTAAAGGTTACATAAAAAGTGATGTAGATCTGAAATACTATGCATTTAAGGGTTAAATAATTGCATAACTTTTAAGATTTCTATCCTGTATATCATGCTGCATACAACAGTCAGAAATCATGAAAGTTTAGGGCTATCATCATAATGATAAATTATAATTATCATTTAATACTGCTGTTAATTTTAATGGATTTTAAATATATTTTTCCAATAAAACAAATATGCTAGTAAAACATCAGAATATACTAAAACACGTGGTAATTAAATTTGCCGGTTTGCTTATTTTGTTTGTTTTTATCTTTTTTTTTAATCCATCAAACTTTCTTTGAAATTATGAGTTTAT
This sequence comes from Maratus speculifer, assembly GCA_964019185.1. Taxonomy (NCBI): domain Eukaryota; kingdom Metazoa; phylum Arthropoda; class Arachnida; order Araneae; family Salticidae; genus Maratus; species Maratus speculifer. The sequence goes on along the minus strand of CAXHSM010001357.1, from coordinate 132,419 downwards.
TTTATTCATTTTATTTTATCAGTATACCAAAAAAAAAAAAAAAAAAAAAAAAAAAAAAAAAGGAGTCATTTCTTTAAAAAATTAAAACACCATGCAAGACATAACGGCTATATATGTTAATAATGCTATTCCTTTAAAATTACTATAATTTGAAATCAATTTAGCATTTTTTCGATTACCTAAAACAACGTAAGACACGCATATTTTTGTCTTTGTATTCCGCATGTGAAAGTTGAAAGTGAAATTTTTTTTGAATTGTTTCACAAACAGGTCATGTGGGAAGGCAGAAGAAGGTAATACGGGTTTTTGGTCATTCTTTTTCTCTACTTTTCTGAAGATCTTTAAATGACGTAATCACGTGTTCATTCTTTAACCTCTATTTAGTTTGTTGCTCGTGTGATGCAAGAATCAGGTTTTTGGACTTTCACTCTGGACGGTACATTTCGGGTAAGATTACTTCCAGCTGCATAGCTTCCGGCATTCTATTAAGCAGAAATCACGATAATCACTAGTAAATCTAGTCTCATATCAGATCACCTCTCTAAGTACATTTTTAGTTAAATATTTCAAGATTAGTGTGATAATGAGTTATGCAACTACTGTAAGTTTTAAGAATTATAAATTTTGTACTTTGAGATTTAACCCTAATTTTTTATCCTTGAAATTATGAACTTTCTCATTATCTATAGAAATTATCAAAAAATATCATTTTACTTCTTCTGAAATACTTAAAGATAATAGTATTTTCAAAAACAGCTGAAACAATATTTTAATACTTAAAACAATACATAATGATAGGAAGATAAAAGTAATTCTAAAAGGCAAAAGAATAAAACCTTATTAAATTTTACATTTGAATAGTATATTTATCATATAGAGTAACTCTTAAAATACTCTCAAAATAAATGTAATCTCATGAAGTTATAACTAATGTGTCCACATGTCCTCATTTCCTGAGGGCAGTGCTCACATTGAAAACATTTTGCGCAGTTTTGAAATTTTTAAATGAGGGTGCATCGATTGAAATTAGGACACGCTGGTCATATTATTCTAATCAGCTGTCCCGCCAGATGTAGGTAAGCTCTAAATGAATGTTGGCATAAGAATGATAGGTCAGAATTCAGGTCTCCTGTCTGTAAAGTGGTATTTCGTGGGCAGCAGGTTGAACAGCCCTGGCTAAGCTAATGACTTTTTAAATATCTTGATTAAGTTCATGATATTATAATAATTTTTTTAAATAATTTTTTGATCTATTTTACAGTAATGTAATGTATAATAATCAATGTATATTCAGAATACACTAAACTACCGTACATTTGGTTAAGTTTCTAAATGAGTAACGGAACATCCAACAGGATTCATTGTGAAAAATAATATATAAAATTTAACTTGAAAGACAAGGAAAAGTTTTTCATGAAGGTCATTAAAAATTATGTCAAAAACACAATTCACTGACTACAGCTGAATTCTATTTATAAAATAGCATTGGCATATTCAGCCAAATTTCAGTTGGAAGCATCATACAAGAATCCGTAGTTTGAATCCTGACTCAGATATTTTTTACCCCGTTGGAAAATTAAAAATCATTTGATTCATTTCCCAATTCATTGTTCGTACGGGTCCTGGAATTTTATGGCCATGAAATTTTTCGGCACCAGTATTTTCTTATAGAAAATCTATCATTAAGTAAAACGAAAATTCACGCTTTTCAGCTTTATTTATTTTTCTGTAAAGAAATGCTGGTATTTCACCTTGAAAATAACGGTACCCGTACGAACCATGCAATTAGAATAATCGATTTTCAAATATTCTAGTGTAATTAAATATCCAGCGTTTACTGGAGTTTCTTTACTTTCAATTCATTATATTGAGCTGATTCATATACGGGGCTGCCACAACGACTCTTTTTTATTAAAAGAAAAAAATATATATACCATTTAACAACATTTGCATTAGAAATATATTGCAAAATGCATTTCTTAACACTAGAACGCCCGAATGGAGTCGAATTGACTCCAACTATGTGATTAAATTTCAATTCGAACCAGAAAATGTTTCTTGAAATGATTTAAATTTAATCTACGTAGATTTACTTTAAATAAATCAATTAAATAATTTTGAATAAAATTTCTGGTGAGAAGTATTATTATGAAACTCGAGTAAAATTTTCGGGCGTTCTAGTGTTAAGAATAGCGGTACGAACATAATGTAAAAATAGTCGTCTATATCAGCCCAGTATACAGGAATACGTTAACGTTCGCGTTTTTAACATTCGCGAGTTTTGATTATTCGCGAAATGGAAAATGCAGAACATTTCAACATTCGCACCACTTTTTAAAAAGAAAAATCTTTTACATACGCGTTGACAGAGTTTGAACCCGAGTGCAATGCGAAATAATTTTTTTTAAATAGTGGTGCGAACAGAATATAAAAATAACAGTTTTGAGGGTGAGGTTTTTACATTCTCGGAACCTAACCCTCGCGAATGTTAAAGAATTACTGTGTATTAGGCAGGATGCTATGATCAATAAGTCTAACTGTGTGAATTCAGTCCTCCAGACTCATCCGGGATAGCTCAGTTGATAGAGCTTCGGCAGCTTCACCCCACGAAATCCATAGTTTGAAAACTGAACTGGATATTTTTTGGAAAATTACAAATTATACCACCCATACCCACATCCACACTCATTTCCAATTGGAAAATTACAACTCATACTTATAAAATGCACAAAATATGACGTAACTTAACCCATTAATGCGCAGGGTTCTTCCATTGCAAAAATGTTGAAATGACTGAGTAATACCGGAATTTACGTACAAATTTATTTCCAAATAAAATCTATTTTTCCCATAAGTAATAAACTAAAAATATTTATACCAGCAATTCTGATGTCGGTGTGCAGGTGATTCTATTCCCGCATTTTCGCATACAAGTATTCTGTTATAGATAATGTAAATTAATTTAATCGGAGATATTTTGCAATTTAAAAGAACAACATTTTATCTAACAAAATACTGGTGTCATAAAACACGGAAATCCCATCCTAAATTATGGCATTTCGGAATCAAGTTAGCAGGTTTTCCATGTACTGGAACACATAATCACAAAGGATGAGTTAAATCATTGTGAACGATATGAACTATACAAGGTTTTTGTTTATGTACATATGTTTGTACTTGCAGTTCGCTTGTCGATACTATTTTCGAATACTAACCTTCGCCTTTTTTTAAAATGTACTATCGAGAAATAAGGCTAGCTTCTACGATAGTGTGTTGGCCAACGCTGTCTTAGATTACTATGTAATTTTTGGGATGTTTTTCGACTCGAATTCCATACAATACAATAAAATTTCAAATTAAATTAAAATTAAACAAATTCCTAAGAAAAATTGTCTGGCATTCGGAAAGAGTTTATGTATGATTTTTGGATATAAATTAATTTTAAGCGCAATTAAAAGGGCTCTTTTCGGTATTTTATATTACAATTTTTAAATATTTTACTTCAATTCTTTTAAATGACAAAATGTACGTATTTGAATATCACTAGTTTCAATTATTGATGACGCATTTTTAACATTCGACGGACGGGCCATTTTTTGAAAATGAATTCGAAATTTACGTTTTAACCCTTTGCGGCGCATTGCAAATTCATTGCTTAAGTTTTGAAATTAATGCCTGACATCGGAATTTTAAAACAACTTTATTTGTATATAAGAAAGCGCTACATTTCACGCATTCAATAAACCATAATTTTTTAAACAAAATTCCAGCGCCAATTTTGCGTTTGGGAATTAAAATTAAGTGGTATATCTATGAAACCACCGTGCCGCAAAGGGTTAAAATGTCCCTACAAATTAGAACCTGCTCCCAACCAATCAGAACTAGGGATGCTTGGAATGCACATTCTTATTTCTTACTTACAAAATATCAGTCACCAGTATAATTTTTTTTTTCTACAATCCACAAAAATGAAAATTTACGCGCGACCCATCCGTTAAGTGTTAGTAAAATTTCCAACTTTAAAAGCTAAAACTGGAGAAATATTTATATATTGTTTTTAAAGGGAAAATAATATATCATCAAAATGGATAGAGACATTAAAGGATATATTTTTATCACGAACTAATCACGCCTTGTTATAAAATTTCCTTATTTCTTTTTTAACAATTGGCTTTCTTTTCTCCTGTTGCAGATATTTTAGCTTACCGAAATAGCTTACCAAACTCTAGAAAATGCACACAACGATTAAATATGAGAATTTATGGAACCAGAAATGAGTTAATTTGACGAACAGTGAACTGTTATGCACTGATACAGTGTCAGCAGTCAAAATGATAAAACATTATAATGACAGATTCTCATTGATAGGATTCTGATCAACTTTTACGTATTCTTTTGAAAGTCATTCTAAAACTTCGTTAGATTCAAACAGTTGCTAAAACAATGTATATATATGTGTGTGTGTGTGTGTGTGATTCGTTTGCAAAAGCTTAAAAATAAAAACTATGCAATTACTAAAGAAAGGCGCTAGTTATGCCGTACAATATAATAAACTACTTTTTTATAATATTGTCAGACAATAAAAAATACGTTACACAATCAAAATGTATATTAAGGAGGGTTCTCTTATTTCATAAAAATGGTCTAGAATGATTTTATTATTATCAGTATATAAAACTAATTTAAGCAATAATTTTGAATTTAAGAATTAAAGTAAAAGAATACAAGTAAAAGTACAGAAAGTCTTTAAAGAAATAAAATACTTCCGAATATTTGGCGTGAAAAGACGAAAGCGTCATGCGATTTGGGGAGCAACATTTTTCCCTGCCAAAAGCAAACGATTTAATGCAAATTAAAATTTCTTGTTAATTAATATTCAGATTGCGTGTAAATAGTATTTAACACTAGAACGCCCGGAATTTTTACTCAAATGTTATAATAATATTTCACCCCAGAATTTTTATTCAAAATTATTTAATTGATTTATTTAACGTAAATCTGTGTGGCTCAAATTTAACTTATTTCAAGAAAAAATTTCTGGCTCGAATTGAAATTTAATTGCATGGTCGGAGTCGAATCGACTCCTTCCGGGCGTTCTAGTGTTAATGACTTTATACATGGCTGCCAACTACTACGCCTATTTAAAGTCAAATAAATATGTTAGAAACAGAAATTTTAGTAAATCATTAACAATATTTGCTGTAATTGATAACATTGAATATATTTGGTATACATTTTACTTAAACATTTTTGTGGTTCCAAACATGTTTATATGATTTAAATAGGCGTAGAAGTTGGCAGCTCCGCTTTATACAATAAAAGAGTTTAACACATATATTTTTTGTATTACATATTTACCGTAATTTCGGGTGTATAAGCCGCAGATCAAACAATTCTTTTTCGACCCAGAATTTTTTAAGAAACAAATATAAGTAGTTAGATCGCCGTAAATATTTGTCTTCAGTCACTAAATAAGATTTCTGGGTCCAAAAAGAATTGTTTGATCCGCGGCTTATACACCCGAAATTACGGTACATTGTTTGTTGTTGCAGTTATTTAATTTTTGTCACTGTAAAAAAAATTTCTTATATGAAAAATATTTACATATATTTAAGCGTATTCCAAAACAAAGATCAGAAGAAGAATGCTGCAGTAATAAATTTCAATATCGCAGATATTTTTGTTTCCATAGCAACAAAGTTGAATCGACAGTGCTCAAATTGATTGAATTTTGAGATTGAAACAATTTTAATTAATTAAAAATTTGTTTTAATTCAGAAAATTTCATAGTTAATTTTCATTATAAATATACATACATATGACAAAACTATAGTTAAAACAAACTTATGCTGATAAAATCAAAAGTTATTTCAAGTTCAACATGAAACATCTTTACTTTAAAAAGTATTTGACATTAAAAAAAATGTTTTTTGAAATTTTATCTCATCGCCATCCGATGATAAATCGCCAAATAAATGAAATGTTCATTGTTTTTTACGGACGTTCTATCGCAGTTCCGCCAATTTTTTTCCCTAAGCATATATATTCACATAAAAAAAACATTCTGTATATTTTTCAGAATTTTCTGAGTACGCCCGTATGCAGACTTTCCTTGTTAGAGTCTGAATTTTTCTTTCACTCACATGTATGTCCGAATTTAAGACACCTGTATTTGCAGTGCATATATTATAATATCACGGAATCAATTTATGTGTCTCTGTAAGTTTACTAAAAATGCTACACACATTTTCATAAGCGAACATGTCATAATAAAACCCTGTTACACGGCAAAGCGTTTATGTTTACGGTAAATGGAACGCAGGTAGACAGACGGTGAGATAAATTAAATTCATAAGCACTTTTCAATTATATTAGAAATTGTTTAAAATATCAAAATCGGACAGTCGTTCAAAAGTTCAATACATATCAAAAAATATATACAAATGAGTATGACCTTCTTCGTTGGAAGTCCGTTTAAAAGAAAAATAAATAAATGCATTTAAGCTATTTACTTAGGACCAATTACTCTTAGGAAAACGTTTCTTCAAAACCTATATTTGATTACAGAAGACGGTTTCATTGACTATGTTGCGTTGATCCTTCAGTATTAATTATAAAATCTCTGCTTTGTTAGGAATAACAATAGCAGTTTTAAACTTAATTGAAGAAATCTTTGTCTATTATTTACTTTTGATAGTATATTTCCGGCCTTATTTATGGTATTTAGGCCACAAAGCTATGCATTATAATTCCTCTCGAAGTGTTTAAAGATAAATTCTGAGACGAGTCTAATATTTCTATATTTTCTATTTTAAAAACTTGAACAATCAGAATTATCGTTTAAATCACGATTATTATAGCTTTCTTTACAGCTGATTAAGTTCTTAATTTGAATTTTAAAAAACAATCAAGCATCTTAAGCCTTGTAATCTCGAAAACGTTTTGTTATATTTTCAATGATTTTATGATAAGCTTCAATGGAATAGGAAAAAATGAATAAATTTGCATTTTTGATGAACGAAAAATATTTTGAAAGCGAAGATATTGAAACGGTATTTTCCTAATACAGTACCTGAAATCCCTGATCTTGGTATTTTTAGAAACATTGTATATATGTTCTAAAGGACAAAAGTGCCCGTGCACTAGTGTCATTTAGACGGTGGCAAAAATAGACAATAAAACTTAATTTTCTTTAACTATTAATGCAATTTTAAAAAATTTAAATACTTCATATTTTATAATGTTCACAGTCGAATAAAGAAAAAACACATGGAATACATACGCTGACATGGAATTTATTTGAAACTATATGGCAATTTGTTTAACCCATTCGTGCCCACGAACTTTTGCGCAAATTTCATTCGGTTGGCACCACTATTTTTAAAAGAATTCAGTTTAGCTCATTAATTACGAAAATGTTTCAATTAAACAAAATAAAGATTGTTGTTCTTTTTTACCGGTGTCAAAAACAGTGCTATATGCACCTTTTGAAGCGTCCCTAAAAAGGGACACTAGGCACTAATGTGTTAAAAACTAATCGCAATTTATGGAATTTTTATTACTTTAACATACATTTTAAGCATGGTCTTTTTCAGATTTACTTCTTTTGTGCAGACAATCATGAAAGATAAAACTGATTGCACTTAAATAAATGTAAATAGCTCATCATTTGTTTCCAGCTTATATACTATGACAAAATAAAAAATTCATCAATAAATAAATAAAACAATAAAATATAAATAAAACCATAGCTGCCAACTTTTACGCATTTTTGCTACCACTAAAATTGTACAGAGATTTTCCATTGCTTTAATCATAAAATTTCGACGATTAAATAAGACAATATTTATTATAAAATTTTTGTGGTAGGAAAAATGCGTAAACGTTGGCAGCAATGTAAAACACATTTTTAAGACGTACTTGAATTTCACTGTTAACCCTTGAAAGGCACCAATACATTATACATACCACTTAATCTTAATTCCCAAATGAAAAGTTGGCACCCTAATTCAGGCAATAAATTCTGCTCTATATAATTTACGCAAAACGTTTTTAGTTGCGTTTGTTCATAAATACCGGCGTCACTCAATCATTTTAACATTTTTGCAGCAGGCCTTTGCCCCTGAAAGGGTTAAACTCTCAAGCGAATAAAATCAGAATAGATTATTCTGAATAGCAATCTTAGCGATTTCTTTGCTTGTTAACAACTGATACGAGACAAATATGAAAATATTGTTTATAATCCGTTTTATAATTTTATTTGAAAGAATTATTAGCCTCCGATGCTATTTCTTTCAGACAAGCTAAAAATGTCGTGTCATCAACCCTAAATTTTCTACTCAACCGATTTTGATATTTTTTTTTTTTTTAAATGAAAGCTATTTATTTGTAGTTGTGCCCATTTTAGCTATTTTTTAATCTATTTCTATTTTTATATTTTAGTTTTAGTTTTAAATGCTTTTTTACGATATTTCTTCAAAATGGTGGCAGCACAGTTTAGCTTTTATCTCGATAATAAAATTACAATATCAATCAAATACAATATTATTACGGACGCCTTTTTCATATTACTAATAACAGTAACTTTTAAAAAACATTTGAAGAGAAAATGACGTCACTATTTAAAACATCGCATTTTTACTCATAACGAAATTACATTTCAATTGAACACTGAGATTGAGATTTTACTTTCAGATGACTTTAGTTAATGAAAATAATGTCATAGTAAAAATGAAATGAGGGTTTTTTTTTTTTTTTTTTTTTTTTTTTTTTTTTTTTTAAATTATTCTTTTGTGAGTGCATATAAAATAAAATTTCTGGATTTCACCGGCACTCAGATTACAGTTTTAACTGAAGATGTGCGAATATTTGCATGCAAAATTGTAACTGGCAAACTTGACATTAAATTTGGAAATATATTTATTATATATTGATTCAATAATGTAATTACTTTTGCTATTTTTTAAACCAAATCGATCGGGTCTTTTAACATTTCATTCGTCGAATTCGATGGGATTCCACTCGTTTTATTGTTAAAATGCATTTCCTTTTTCTCAGTCTATAAAATAAAGCGTTTAAACTAAAGAAAAAAAAACCGTTTTTGATGAATCTAGTCAATGAAGAAGTAGCACGTCAAATTGTATCTCTTTATTATTCCGCAATTCCAATGTCTCAGAGAGAAACTGCTAATCAATTGGGTATTTCACGCCGTTCTGTTTCTTAATTTATTGATAAACACAAGAAAAATGAAGTTAGTTCATTGCATTCTAAACGGGGCCGCCCTTCTAAAAAACCTCTATAAATTTTTTTTCTTTCTAATCGGACGCGAAATTGAATTCTGCAATGGCAGAATCTACATTCAACTTGTTTTAAGTTTTTATTTAAATATGATTTTGATATTGTTGGGGGAAACTCTAAAACAAATATAATAAATGTAATTATCAATCAGAGTTATTAATTTAAAAATAAAAAAACAAAACAATAGACCCACGCAAGGCTTCTTTGCTCCAATCTTTGAGATTATTTGCTCATATATTTTTTCATCGATTTTTAATTCACTGTAATTTTTATCAAATAACCTATTTTAACGACATATAAGTATTCTACGTTGAAAGTCGCTCGCAAATCTGTTCGAAAACTATGTCAGTCATCGCTGTGCCATCACCCACTGAATACAAGGCCTGAGTGCTGACACAAAGTGGCGGCTGCCGAAGGTGGATTTTTGCAGCGTGTGTATGGTCCCTAGAAATTTTTTTACCAAAATTTTGAAACCAGTAATTTATAAAAGATTTATTTGACCTTTCTTAATCACAGAATAATAAAGTAGATAAATCTTTAAAGAAATGTTAGTACCAAAATTCATGGGATTATACATCTGCTGAAAAAAAATCCGCCTTCGACAGCTACTATTTTTGTGTCAGTGATCAGGCCTAGTATTGAGGGAAGGGGTGACTGAGCCTTTAGTATAAGCAGAGATAAAGGAATGTTAACATCAGAAATAATATACACGATAGTTCACATAGTTAATATACACTTTTGAGGGGCGTAACCGGTGTCGGTGACCAAAACCATTTATATTGTAAAGTTTTCTTCCTCTTCATTTACAGTGTTGCCAGTGGGCTACTTTTTCGAAATTCAGATTTCTTGATTGGCACCACTTTTTTGAAACGGTTAAATTCCCTTTGTTTTTGCCTTAATTAATGTGTCTTTATATAAGTAATATTTTATCATTTAAAAAAAAGTGGTGCCAATCAAGAATCCGAATTAAAATAAAGTAGCCCATCTGGCAACACTGTTCATTTATAGCAGAAAATTTTCTGGTTAGGTAAGGCGAAAAGAACTTTCAAAAATTACCGGTATTCAAAGTAAATGGGCACCCACCCTTGTTACGCCCCTGTAGCTTTCGTCTATATTTTGTAACCAAGAAATCCCTCAGGTTTTTCTTGTAAATTTAATAGTTTGATTTATTTTTAAGTATACTTTTGCTGCGAACAAGAGCAAAGGGTTTTACATTTGTTCAAAAATATTGTAATACATATTTGGCTATTAACAGTAACATCTTATATCCCTAAATAACGCAGTTTTGTTAAAGATTTCAGGAAGTGTTGAAAAGTGTTCCATAATCTATGCTTAACGCATGATTTTTCTCTCTTGTTAATGCTTAAAAATGCTGTGTAGTATTGCAATGGACTATATTTTTTAAATACAGATTTTCTAATCAACACCACTTTTTTGAAATAGTAAAATTCATTTATTCAATGACATATTATTCAAGGCAAAAGAAAAGGGAGTTTTAACATTTCAAAAAATTATTGTAAATCAAGAAATATAAATATAAAAGAGTAGCAAACCTACAACACTGATGCTATGAATTAATAAAATTGAAAATGTTATAATTCAGTAAGCTTTTGTCTCAAAAAAAGTTTTTTTTTTTTTTTTTACTTTTACTTGTTAAAGCATAGATTAAGTTTTTGAAATATTACTTAAATAGTCCAGGGACTGTATAAATATCTAAATGCCCTCACTTTTGAAAAAAGAATAACAAAATATTGAATAACTTCTATGATGATTAATATGTTGAAACTTTTTTGTAACTGAAAGTACACATTTCACATTAAATGCATAGACATTAGCGATAGGGATCTGTCTGCTGAAGGAATTTGATTTCCCTTAATTTTTCTAAAAGCCGTTTGTATCACTTTATTTTTAGCAGCAATAACAAAGGTTTTTCAATCATGCGGTGGGGCGCAGTAAAATTCTAATTACAGGCAACTATTTTTATATTCTGTCGTACTACTATTTTCAAAAAGTGTATTTCGTAATATATTTCTCTTGCAAATGTTCTCAAACCGTAAGATCTTTATTTTGTAACAGATCTTTATTTTGAAAAGTGGTGCAAGGTAGTATTAAAAAATATTCACCTATAATGGAAACTTTACGATACCACCACTATCATGTGTTCTGGTACATTCATTTTGTATTCTGTTCAGACAGACTACTTAACCCATTCGTGCCCAGCATCTTTTGCGTAAATTTTATTTGGTTGGCACCACTATTTTTATAAGATTTAAGTTTAGTTCATTAATCACGAAAATGCATCATTTAAATAAAATAATTATTGCTTTTCTTTTTTACCGGTGTCAAAAACAGTGCTGAATGCACCTTTTGAAGCGTCCCAAAAAAGGGACGCTAGGCACTAATAGGTTAAATGTCTCGTTCTCTTTAAAGATGCTAAAAGAATATGACTACTTTAAGAGTAATCCTTTTTAATTGCAGTTTCATTTCATGCATCATTAACCTCTTGGGAACGAGCGACACGTATACGTGCCGCAAAAGGGCTTAGGATTCCTTGTTTACAATCACCAGGAAAATTTTACTGAAAAATTTTTCTTATTTAATTGGAGCACTTTCTCGATTTAATATAAATATAAATTTCTGTTTTTAAAAACCGGCGAAAAAACATTTAAAATTTCGTAAAAGGCTCCCGTCACAAAGGGGTTAACACTTATACATTTTTAAGAGCAAGGCACTTTTTCTCCAAATAATTTATTCACACCGCATATTAAGAATAAATTTATTTGACAGTAATCAAAAGTTCTTTTTTCACGCACATTATGAGAAAGAAATTGTATTAAAAATTTCTGGTGCGTTATGGCATTAAAATTAACTGTTTTCAGACTGCAAACGGTTAATTTTAATCGGAATCCTTAAAAAAAAACTCATCCAGATGCAGAATGCCACAGTGTTGCTGCATCTGCCTGATTTTTTAATGGAGATACCAAAAATGGATATTTCAATTTATGAGGTTTCGAAATATTCACTACTAAGATAGTTATTATTGTTTTGTGAGATAACAAATTTTCCACAAAAAAAAAAAAAAAAAAAAAAAAAAAAAAAGTTTTTCTGTGTGAATTCCAACACCAGTCAGAAGTTGATCGATTAGTGATGACGTCACATCTCGTGTCCAGAGGCTAACGAAAAACAAAGGCTAGCGAGGTTCTTTCCGCGTGTCTTTTTTACAGACCGTTGGAGTCATGTGATGCTTGAATGCACCAATGCAAATGAACGAAAAAAGCATCACGTCACTCTAGCGGTCTGTAAAAAAAGACACGTGGAATACACCACGGAAGCCTGTCTTTTTCGTTAGCTTCGTCCTGTACCTCTGGCCTTGAATATTTCGATGGCAGCGGGTAGGAGTTACTTTGAAATAATATTGAATTGATATGTATTTAATATGATGTTTTGTGGAGTTAGCAGATCAATCCTGAAAATTAATGGCCGCACCTTGATTTATGCAATTTAGGGGAATATGAAGTAATATACGCGGCAATGAAGGTGAGATATGAACATTTATGTACTCTAATTTAGGTTGAAAAAAGTGTCAAAACACATCCATTTATAAACATTAAACAAGTGGATAAGTATGATCGAAGATTGCATATAGGGATACATTTAATTTTCCATTTAAAACATGTGATTTTTTTTAATTAGTAAATCCAAATCGTTAATATATAATTATTAAATTCTTAGCCTTTCTCAATAAGAACATAGATGGCAGCACTATTGAATTGAATTTTAAAATTATTAAATTGGAAGATCTTTCTGAAATCAAATTACCGTAATTTCGGGTGTATAAGCCGCAGGTCAAACAATGCTTTTTCGACCCAGAATTTTTTAAGAAATAAGTGTAACTACTTAGATCGCCGTAAATATTTATCTTCAATCTCTAAGTAAGATTTCTGGGTCAAAAACGAATTGTTTGATCCGCGGCATATACACCTGAAATTACGGTATACAAGAATTCCTTTTCGAATATTTGTAATAGAATATGTTTCTTTATCAGCGAAGATGATTCTAAATAGATAAATTCTAATAAAATAATTTAGTTTAAAAGGAAAAAAAACTCTATAATGTCATAAAAATATCTAACGTTTTTTTTAATTACCGTAATTTCGGGTGTATAAGCCGCGGATCAAACAATTCTTCTTTGATCCAGAAATCTTATTTAGTGATTGAAGACAAATATGTACGGCGATCTAACTAGTTATATTTGTTTTTAAAAAAATTCTGGGTCGAAAAAGAATTGTTTGATATGCGGCTTATACACCCGAAATTACGGTACTATGTCAAAGCGCTGATATAATTGTATTTAATTGAATCGTTAAATTAATATACCGTAATTTCGGGTGTATAAGCCGCGGATCAAACAATTTTTTTTGGACCCAGAAATCTTATTTAGTGATTGAAGACAAATTTTTACGGCGATCTAAATAGTTATTTTTGTGTCTTAAAAAATTCTGGGTAGAAAAAGGATTGTTTGATCTGCGGCTTATACACTCGAAATTACGGTAAGTCATCAGACAATTTAAATGTAGTCAAATTAAAATTTCTTACTTTTTCAAGTAAAAAAATAAATAAAATAAGATAAATAATAGAAAATGAAATTTAAAAATACTTTTTCAGCAACATTTCGCCTTAAAATTACCCCAAAATAAAATTGCAACTATTCTCTAAAATTGAATCTCTCAGATAATGAAATATGTTCCGGGTCTCCTTCGACGAACTTTGAAGAGAGGACCTTTCGATTAGCAGACAAAACTGCTTCTTTTCTTTTCTTTTTTTTGAAAACCAGTAAGCTTTCTTTAAAAAATTGTGGTAGGTTTCTGCAACAATTTTAAGAAAAACTTTATTCTTAAGTTCCCACAAAAACTATACAGAACGTTCTTCTTTGAGATATAGTGAAATTCATAAACTAGACCGAGTGTGTTCTATGCATTAACAAAAATAGCATTTTAAATGCAAGTTTTTCTTTAAACTTAAATAGTTATAGCTTGGTGGCGAGCAAGACACAAAATGAAGGCAGATACTTTAAAATTTAATTTAAAAGTGTCTTTTTCTATTATTATTCATCGGATCTATCTATTAACTTATTTTCACATCTTTGGTGGTTTTGCAAGATCTGTGGCTACTTTCTTTTATTTACGCGAGAAATAATTCAGCCTTAGATACTGTTTAGCTAAAAAGCATTCTAGATTAGACTTGTCTGATATAACAGGTTTTAGATACGCTGAATTTTAATGTTATATGATTAAAATTGAAGTTATCACAGAAGAAATATTTCTGAAAGTTAGACTGAGATGGACGATAAAAAAATATGAATTTTAAAGCACTTAAATTACAGAGAAATCCACTATTCATCTTTTCTATCGCCTAATACTAGCATTTTTAAAACATCGGGAAAATGTAATTATTTTAACTTTTATAATTATAATTTAATTTTTTTATGGGACAATACAAAATGAACATGTTATGAGTGTGTATGAGTGCAATATTCCCTACGATCGATAGTGCATTTTTATAAGCATCATTGCAGCTTGTCAGTTACTCGATCATAATTCAGGAAACATTCTCTTTTACTTTCAAAGGTCGTTGGTCACTGAAGGTCATACGATATCTATGACATACGAGATCTAGATTATAGTTTCGGGCTTTTTTTTATCTCTCTCACCTCTTTAATGTCAATGCATGTTTGAAGCAAAATTATTTTTAGACGTTAATTAACATCGATGCTTTTTAAATATCAAATTATACTAATATTATTTAATTAAGATTGAATTATGAAGACGGAATTAGAAAGTAAATAAAAGTTAATTTTTTATGACATATTTCCATGATGATAGTTTAAAAAAAATCTTAAAATATAGTAGGCTAGCGAGTGGTCAAGGAAAAACATAGTCCAAAAAAGACTAAACTACCAGTATTTTATAATAGAAAACACTTCCAGTAATATAAAGGGATTAAAGAAGGTGAATTTCTCTTGAACAAAATGCTGGTATTTCACACCTATTTTGACAAAGGTTTTCCCTGACTACTCGCGTACCTGATAGTTCTAAAGAAAAATAAGTTTAAAACCGTAACATCAATTAAAATAACAAATTGAGTAGAGGAAAACAAACAGTTGTGTGTGTTTTAGTTTATTTTTTATTTCTTAGAATTTTAACGCATGTTTTGTATAGTTAAATTTCTATCCGTTTATTAATAAGTAAGATGATATTCCATTACTTCTACATTTAAAATATCCTTTGTACTTAAAATATTCATTGAAAAATTTCGATCGAGATTGAATTGATATGATAATTCACCCAACTCTTTTTCAGGATGTCCCGTGTGACTCTTTGAATAACTGCAGTTTTGTGCGGCCTAAACTTTTCAACACCATTTGGTAGGCGATGAAGAAACACCTGTTAGTTCAAACAAGAATACTTTTTAAACTATTTGAATCACATTTCCAGAAATTATCTTACATAGGCGGATAATATGCGTGACCCTGTGTATCATTTTACCTATATTCTACAACTATTTCTTAGTAAACTGAATGCAGTTCAACGCAAAAATGTATAACACATTTAAAAACTACCTTTAAACAATTTACGCTCATACTCAGTAATCTTTGCGAATTCTTTCATGCATCACTGTATATCAACTAAAGCATTTATACACACCATATAGTGCGCATAAATATAGTAAAACTTAAAAGCGCATATTATAATTCAAAATGCATTTCGTGCTATCATCAATTTTTTCACAATACTTGGGATAGAATGTACTATCTGAAACCTTAAGCGCGGCCCTATAAGTATTACGCACTTCGTGTTATACATAAAAAAAAATTATTGTAAGTTTCATCGACGTATAACAACTTCATTATATGAGGAGCCCAGAAGCCAAGGGGTACAAGTGACAAAATGTCGATTTGGAGTAAATTGAGTTTAAAGATAATTGTTGTTAAATTGGAACATCAATAACAATTGACTAAATTGAAATAGAAAACATCTGTTTATTGCATTCTAATCTTTGAACTCTCATTTCAATAACTGTTAAAAAAAAATAGAGTACAATTTTCTTTAAATGTATAATTAATCAATATTGTTTGTTTTTCGAAAAAAGTGGTTTATCTCTATAACTTCCCAAATAATCAGAAAATGACCTATATTTCTTTACCTGAAATGAAAAAAGCATATTTTCAGATACCCTGTGCACTTAACTCAATTTTTTCAATTTTGTCACTTATACCCCATGGCTTCTGGGGTCCTCATATATGAAATAGTTTAACATAATTTAAATAAGTCGCAAACTATATCCCCCTATTTCATTATGCAATCAAATTCGTTTTTTCATTCCTCTAAACGAATAGTAACTCTTTCTTGCATTGCATAATCTACAAAATGTGTACTTTAGTGCAATTAATAAATGCATATCAATTCTATTATGTTTGAAAGGCAACATCTTTAAAATTCTTTTGGATCGATTTTTTTCTCATTGGCCTTAAGGTAACGGAAAGCTTTTGACTGTCCCTGTCAATAAACTAATCATGCTACAAACTTCATTTTAAATACTGTTTTTGCTATAGTGTAAACGTAAATAACATCCAAAAGTATCACGGCAATCCTAGTATATTAACCAGAGATAGAGCGGGGCCAGACGTCCAGACAAACCGAAGTCATAAACACTTTCAACTTTTTTGGAAGGTGTTAAAAATGAAGCATTAACCCCTTAATGATCGCATTAAATTACGGTTTAAAAATTCAAATTCATTATTGCCACCACTTTTTTGAAAAAAAAATATTCTTCTTATTTAATGACAAGTAACATGATACCAGAATAAAACCAATTACACTATTTTATAATACTGGTGAGAATCAAACAATTCTCAATAAAAGCCGTGAAACTTGCAGCCCGTGAATGTCTCGGATGCGACGATTAATTGGTTAAAAAATAGTCTTTTTTTAACTGCAAATTTATCAAATTTAATAAAAGACCATTATTAATAAAAGACTATTTCTATATTATACCGTTATAAACAAAGCAAAAAACGCTTTTAAATCTTTTTTTAAAATAAGAATCTTGAGTTATATCAGTAAATATCGACAGATATCGTAATATTAGCGACATTCGAAAGTAGCCAATATTTTTGCATTACTCAGCTTTCACCCCATTGCAGAAGAATATAATTATTTGATAACGCGAAAAAGAAAGAGAGATAAAGTCGAATAAACGCTTCGAGCTTTTCCGTGTAAACCGGTAGTTCCAAACCTCGGGAATACTCATATTTTATAACTAGTTTATATCTTCAAGAATAGAACAAATAGGGAGGAATGCTTTATTCTTTCTGATGATCTGGTCCTGCGCCGAGATCAATTAATTTTAATTCCAAATTTAAAAACGGCACCAAGAACATTTTTTTTAACCAATGAGCGTTTAAGAAGTTTTTAATTTCTAAAAAATATCATTTGTTAATTTCCGGTGTCAGCCAATCATTTCATAATTTTGAAACAACATTTGTCTGTGCCGGAAAGGGTTAAACAACATAAATTAAATTTCATTATTAGCACCCTGTAAATTATTTTAAACAAAATACAAACCTCGTATAGAGACATTAATATTTTTTCTTTTTATTGTTCAGTAAGATATATAAACATAAATGTAAAATATACAAAGCTTAAATATTTTTTTTAAACCCGTTTAAGACTAGGAAATTACTAAAATGATTGTTAATACGCGAAATAATATCAATGTAATACTACTGTTTTATTTTATATGAATTACGAGATACTGTTTTGTAATCATTTTACTTATGTGGAATTTTTAATTGTGATCTGACATGCATTATAAATACATGAAACTTTCAATTAAGTTATATGTTTATAATATTTATCTAACTAAAAAATATATATCTATTAGACATAATAATATTGTTATATACACATATTACCAAACTACGGAAGAAAAATAAATGCAAACTCTGTACATGAATACTAGTACACCATCAGAATATTATGCTATTTATTCGAAAAAAGTTTCAAATAAGATAAATTTGGAAAAAAATATTGTATAATTTCAAATCTTGATATTTTATAAATATTATGAGTTTTTGTTTGGTCCATTATTTATATTTATAAATATAATGAGTTTCCAAATAAAAATACAGATTATGATTTTTGTAATATGACTGGTAAAATTGTGCGAAAAGAAATATTAATGTTACACTTTAATATAGAGATAAAATTATTCCATTAAAAAAATGACTGTTGCTTCTATACTCATGATCACTGATAAATGACTAACTCGCATCGGTCAAAGTCGAACTCGGGAAACATATACAGGACTGACAGTGGCGACAATATATTAATTCTATCTCGCACCACTTTCTCAAAAGATTATATTTTCCTATATTGTTTGACTAAATGTATTAAATATATAAACCACAAAATTATTTTTTGGATAGTATTAAAAAGGGAAATAAAAATAGTCGTCAGTTTCCCCCGTCAGGCATGGATATGGGAAGTCTAAATGTAATTAAAACAAGCTTTTTATAAAAGAAAATTGTATAAAGTTATTCTGGTAGCTTTCTAAGATCTTAATTCGGAAAGAAGTCGAACAGGCCATAATTAGACGTCCAAGTCTATACAGGGTGATTCTAAATTGATGGTGCATGATACTGTAAGACTCATTTATTGTACAGAATGTTTGAGCGCAAATGACCCGTTGCGATACAAACAACAGAGGGCCAATTTCGCCCCTTTATTTTATTTTAAAATGTCACATTCATCCCAGAAAATTCCGATAATATTATTTTCTTTATTTAAGACAGACATATCATGGATAGAATTTCTTTTAAATTTTTCCGGTATGAAATCCAAATTTTTGAATTAAAACAAAATGCAGAATTTGCAAATCTGTGAAACACAGAAAATACACACACAAAAAAAAAAAAAAAAAAAAAAAAAAAAAAAAAAAAAAAACAGGTCTGAAGGTTTTTTTTTTTTTTTTTTTTTTTTAATCAAAACTTTCATTTTACACCGAAATTTCAGAAATTTTTTTTTCCTTAAGTATTTATGGAATGCCTGTATTAAATAAATAAAAGGGAATGGGAGTATATATGGGAATTTTCCGGTATAAAGAAGAAATTTTGAAATAAATAAGGACCGAATTGGCCACCTGGTGCTTGTACCTCAACGAGTAAATTGCACCCATACATTCCTGTACAATAAATGTTACAATGTCCTGTGTCAACCCTTAAAGTTTGTACCATAAATTTAGAATCACTCTGTATTATAAAGAAGTGTATATATTTTGCATCGTTAATAATTATTTCTAGAAAACAAATAAGTAAATAGACAAAAGAGAGTCTTACCTCATAAACACTTGATACACCTAAATTAAAGAATAGTGGCATAAAGATGTATGCAACTATAGGGAACATAATGCAGTAAGCTATGACAACCATCCAAAACTGTGTACCAGTCAAGTAAGTCTCTGCTGGTATACCTAGCATAGGTATTGCTGACATAAAACTGGCCAAAATTGACATAGCGACAGGAAAAATACCCATCTGTTGACCACCTTGAAAAAAGTCTTTCGTCGTTTTTTGCTTATTCCCTGTACATGCATAGTACACACCAATAGCTGCCGATACACCAAGCATTGCTATGAATATAACATAGTCCGCTACAGTAAATCTTTCTAAAAGTTCTTCCCTTGTAGTGTACATTGCCATTTTAGAAGTATAAGATGATATCCAGTACGGCTAATATGTTTGTTCAACTAGTCTACCGGTGTTTATAAAATCTCCTTAACACGTGCTCTCTCTTGTAGAGCACTGCCTGATATAAAACAACTTCTCTGCTTCTTATACCGGCATTAAAAAAAGTAATCTGGGTGTTCGTAAAGATGAGGGATAGAAGGCGGGAAAATTTGTGAGGTCACACTGTCTAAAGTATGTCAGTCTATGAAGATGTGAAAGTTTAATCCACAACGGTTCAAAGAACGAACGAAGTAGCCTTGATACTCACCCTGTAATATAAAAGCATGCTACGGTTGGACGGGTGATGATTGTAAACAGAAAGTGTCCGATTCACAAGGTAGAAACTAGTCGGAAATGTGTGACACATTTGGCGCTGCTGTAACTTTGTTGGCGAGCTTAAAACAGTTGTCGATATACAGAGAAAAAAAATTAACATGCTAAAGGATATCCAGGTGACCTAAAAGCGTTTAAAAAATTGGAGTTCGTATTTAATAATACATAAAGGGCTGTAAAAAAGCAAAATATTGAAATCGTTTTTCATTTTTAGGTAATTTCTTAATTTATGAGTTCAGTGTTCCAACTCGATGCATTTTTTGAAAACCGTATATTTACCTTTTTTAGGGAAATGTTTTTTTATATATAAATGTGATAGAAACATACCAAAATGTGAGTTTTTCTTGAAATTGCTTAAAAAATCTAGCAGGAATTTTTATCTTAAAAAACGTTGGTATAAAAAAAAAGGGGGTCAGTGGGAACCCCGTGTGTTCTTAAATGTATATTAAATGGCAAAGTATATCAGAAAACATTTTTTAAATTTTGATTAGATAAATATTTAAGATTCTTAACAATTTTATCATTTATACTGAATGCTTAGAGTTTGATCGCAATTTTGAATGGCATTTTCAGTTTTATTTAATCACAAAAAAGTATTTAAAATTTTATGATTAAATACCGCGATTTAAAATTCTGTAATTCAAGTACTAAATAGAAAATTTATTACCTGAGAGAGTCAGCTTGCATTGTTTAAAATATCAATCTCATAGCTGCCAACTTGAATAGACTGTTTTTTTTTTTTTTTTTTTTACCACTTTTAACAATAAGCTTCACCTTATTTATTTATTGAAATATTGCGATTAAATAAGGTAATTTTTACTATTTGAAATACTGATAAGAAAAAAAAGTAAATGTTGGAAACTACGCATTTTTATATTGGCAATATTATAATCAATATACAAAATGTAAATAAGGAAATATTTCAATAATAAATGAAATAATAAAACAATTTATTGTATGTGCATGTACGGTCAAAACTTCTCTATATAATATTTACAATAGTTTTAGTTATGTTAATATAAATTTTAGATTTCAAATGAGATCAAACAGTTAATGGAGCTTACAAAAGATGTCTATATACTTGAATTAAATGCAAGTATTAGAGTTATGCTTGCCAAAATCTCTCAATTTTTCTGAAGGATAATCCGAAACAAGTATGTTTTAAAGCGGAAAATATACGTAAAGAAATTTTTCTACTGTATATAACGTACATTTTAGGTTTAAATATGAAATTTTTGATAAAATAAACTTTTCGGTAGACTACGTGTTTGTCTTAGATCAAACTCTGGAATAATTGAGCGATGTTGGAATCTAAGCTTTTTATTAACACTAGAACCGCGGGAAAAATCATTCAAGTTTTATAAAAATATTTCTCACCGGAATTTTCTTTTAAAATTGTTTAAATTATGTATTGAAATTATTTTTGCCTAGCTTATATTTAGCTAATTTTATAAAGAGTTTTCTGGTTCGAATCAACATCGCTGCATACGATATGGGCAGTGTTGCCAGTGGGCTACTTTTTTTCAATTCAGATTTCATGACTGGCACCACTTTTTTGAAACGGTAAAATTCCTCTTGTTTACTCTGTAATTAATAAGTCATGAAATAGGACACATTTTACTGTTTCAAAAGAGCGGTGTGAAACAAAAATTCGATTTTAAAAAAAGTAGCCCATCTGGCAACACTGGATATGGGTCAAATTGACCCGTCGCCGCGGTTCTAGTGTTAAAGTGTTTATCGCAGAGACAGAGAATCCGTTTGCCCGAAAGCGAATTGCACCTCATTTCCCATTCAGTTTTCTTCGCTTTTATTCATCTGCGTATTTCTTTCAGCCCTAAAGTATATTTTTCTAAAAATTGGTATAAATTGATCTTTTGTCACGCGGGTTCGCCATCCCTGACATATGAATGTAGTACCTATCAGTGCTGGTTTGCAGCAAGGGTAGTGCACGAAGCGCGCCGCACCAGACGCGAAAACAGGAATCTGATAGGTATTTTGCGTTATCGGTACTGATGCGAGGATTATCGGTAGCAAAAAAAAAAATAACAATTTTCGACTCAGACACCAAATAGAGTTGCTGCAGTGCTGTGATTCGTAAAATCAACATCATTCCATGGATACTGGCTAAGAGCTGGAATTTGCCATCACGGAAGATTGACCGCCCCTTGATTAGCCCCTCCTTGGTCTACGCGCTGACTCAAAAATGGCGGCTGTCCCCGTGTGATTTATTCGATCGTTTGTAAGATCTCTTGAAATTGAATAAAAATGCATTCTAAATATTTTCTTCGAATTATTTTTCTGATATTCAATAAGATAAAGGAAAATTTTGTAAAATTCTGGTTGTAAATTCAGGGAGCCGTAAAGAGGCTTCCATGGTAACATACCAGGTTGCCGAGTGGTCAGGGAAAAATACAGTAAAAAAAGATGCATTTACCAGTATTTTCTTTTATTACGGAAAATACTTCAAAACACTTTTTTGATTGTGATTTCCCTGCATACGAGACGCCTTGCATACGAGAGGGGTAATGCAAAGTTTTAATTGCCGGCGAACATTTTAATGTTATTTGCTATTAATATTATTTTTTCTTTTAATATTACTTTCACTTTTTTAAATAATACGTTTGGTAGAATATTTATTTTGCAAATATTCTCAATTTATATGTAAAAGATTTTTGTTTGAAAAAATGGTACGAGGTTGCATTAAAAATATTCACCTGTAATTGAAATTTTGAGAAACCTCCCACCCAATCCCTCGTACGTGTATGTGCTACTAACAGTGTTTTTAATTCAGTAGATTTTATTAAATTCGGATGTTCCAAATTCAGACCAGAAATTTAAAATAGGACTATTTAATTTTATTTATAGCAGACATTCCGTATTTAAATAAAGGGAAATTTACTATTGAATTTTTCTGATGTGAATTCGGATTCTCTGAACTACGGAATATCTAGAACGTATCCTACCATGGGAATTAGAGGGTTAAAAAAATCCCCTTACAACGGCAGCCATTTTTGTGATACTGCTCAGACCTAGTGTTCAGTGGAAGGTGCGCTAAAAGAGAAATTGCGTCCGTTGTAGGAAAGTATTTTTAATTGTACTTACCTTTTAACTTTAGTTGCAGAATAAATTTGAAGTATTCTTTGCTGTAGTTAAACTGAAAAAAAAAATGGCGAAAACGATTTAAAAAAGCACTGATTTTAAAATTAAATGGACTGTAAATCAAAAGTATTTAGGTTATAAATACTTTTGAAAAATACCCGCCTACGACAATCGCCTTTTTTTTCTATGCTTAGCCCTCGTATTTAGATTCAGCGATCGGCCGATCAACACAGGGCCTCCGTGGCCGAGTGGTTAAGACGCCGCTCTGCTAACCTGGAGGTTGTGGGTTCGATTCCCACTGGCTCCATTGCACGCACACTTTGTGTGGAGCTCCTGGTTGTATTTCTCATGTGTTGTAAATTTCCTTGTGCTATCTCGTAACTGTATATTGACGATGACTTAGAAGCAGGCTTTCATGTCGAGCACATGAGTTGAATGCAGTAGCGGCTCGTCAGGGAGTGCTGCATCCGATTTTTCACACCACTAAAATTTAACAGAATCTTTCATATTATTCATTCGACAATTTTTGTTGATTAGATAAAACTGATATAACCATACAATTTTAGTGGTGTGAATTAATTGATGCAGCACCCCCTGACGAGCCGCTACTGGTTGGATGTATGTTATTCAAATAAATAAATAAATAAACATGTGCAGAAATGATTGCATTGAACCCCCCTTCGACGTACGTATTTATTTACTTTTTTGTAATATTTTTAGGAATAAGGTGTTTGCCGTTTTAAGAAATTAATATTTTAGTTTGTAGATTGTTTCTTACTTCGAAGTGAAATATAAATTGTCTATTAAACAGACTTAAAATGAATTTTAATCCGCCGCACAAGTAGCCGTGAGGGGTACACGATATTTCGGTCCCGGGATAGTTCAATCCCTGGCCATTTCGGTCCCCTGCCAATTTGGTTCCCTGCCATTTCGGTCCCTTGCCATTTCGGTCCCTTGCCATTTTGGTCCTTGGTCATTTCTGTCCCTTGCCGGCAACCTTATAACTCCGATTCAAATTGCTGCGGGCCCGCTAAATGCTATAAGTTCAACATTATTCGATTTTTTTTTATTCTAACCCCCCCCCCCCCTCCCCCCAAATTTTATAGAAAGCTGAATATAATTCGATAAATTTATACTTTTATAACTCGTGATAATGAAATTACGACGAGATGAAAATTTTTTTGATTAAACAATGTGATATAATTTTACAGGTGACATTGTCTGATTGTTATTATTATTTATCAGGATTAATATTTTAAATTTTATTATTTATTAATAGTATTATGTAATTTATATACACTATATACTGGCAAAAATATTTTTTTGGCTGTTTTCGTACATTTTTTTAGAACCTTTACATTATTATTAATTAAATAATAAAACTAGTCGTTGGAGGCCACCGTAATACTTACCCATCATTTGTATGCATATGAAAATAAAATATGTGAAAACTATTTATACAATGTATTTCAATTCCAAATCTAAATTTAAATGTTGTTAATACACATAGTAATACTCTATTAATGAATTGCTGATGCAC
Source organism: Maratus speculifer (assembly GCA_964019185.1). NCBI lineage: Eukaryota > Metazoa > Arthropoda > Arachnida > Araneae > Salticidae > Maratus > Maratus speculifer. The sequence goes on along the minus strand of CAXHSM010001357.1, from coordinate 107,364 downwards.
CAATTTCAACAAATTATATAAAACGCCAAACTACTCAAGAAGTACCAAACTACGTAAAAGAAAAATCCTTATAACTCCAAAAATAATAATCATATTAACTGCTTGCTGCGTCGGATTGAGCGTCTCATTTTCAATTAAAATATACCTCTGAATTGAAATTTGAATGAAATACAGGATCATGAAAAATCGAAGAATGTGGAAAACAGGATTACAAATATCTCGACAACTAATAATCCGATCGACTTCGTTTTTATGCAAAATTTGTGTTTTTTATTGCCTTTTACATGCATTCCTTAAAATAAAAAAATTCGAAAATTTTTATGTACCTTTCATCAGAACGAATTTTTCGAGAATCCGGAAAAAATAGTTCCGGATAATCGAGGTTGCTGATGTTCAATAGGCTTCGTCCCACTCTTACATAATAAGTACATACAAAATTTCAAGTCTCTATCTCAATTTGTTCGTGAGATAGAGCGTTTACAGATAGACAGGCTGACAGACAGACAGACAGACAGACAGACGGACGGCAAATTTTTTTCCCTAAAAATATGTTTTTCGAAATCTCCAGTGTCTAAAACGTGTAAATTCGTCAAAAAAAATTTTCGATTTTCAAAACGATTGCAAGACTTACCCTATACTACGCATGATGGGTAAGTAAAACTGCGCTGTTTTTTTTTTCTTTATCCAATTAATTTAATAATAAATGTTTTTTTCATAATTCAACTAGACATTTATAATCTATTATATTTATATATTTCCTCAAATCATTCCTCTACACTCTCTCCTTTAATAATTCAGAAATGCGATATATTTATTAAAGTTCAAATATTTATTTTTTCTTATTATTGTTATAATGCAAACTTGCATCTTATAATTTTTTTTAACCATTGTTATTTTTTAATTATAAACATTAGGACAACAATAGTGATTTCGTAACTAGGCGTTCTATATATATATACATATATATATATATATATATATATATATATATATATATATATATATATTTTTTTTTTTTTTTTTTTTTTTTTTTTAAGAAAACTGCTCTCAACGACCTTTCTTTTTTGTGGTTATTCATTTCGTTTATTTTCCCCATGAAGACAGTTTTTGTGAGCCAATTTTATTGAAACTGGGCCTATTTATTTTTAATAAGATGATTATTTTTTATTTATGTAATAATGCAATTATTATTTTAAATAGTTTTATTTTCAATTTTTGACTGACAAAATTAAGCTTTTTTTTAATTGTTCATTTATTTATTTATTTATTTGTATTACATTTAATACAAATAAATTTTTGCTCCCACTTTCGCAGAAAAAATCATTTTTATTTTAGTTTTATTATTAATTATATAAATACATTAAAATATCGTTAACTTTAAATATAAAATAAATAAACAAGTATAGGATAAATTTCAGTTTATAACTACTATAAGATATAATGATGAACTGAATGTAAAATATATTACGTATTGAGTTTATTTTAATATAAAATTCGTACTGTATATTACTAATGTTATTAATTTAATAAATTAAGGATGATTTACTGTTAAAAATATATTTAATAAAATATTAATTTGATTTCAATATTAAATTTACTATAGATCGAGTTTTAAATGTTTTAATTTATCAAGACTTTTAACTTATGATACACTAAAATATAGAAAAAGTCAACAGAACTCCCTTCTCCCCACTTTTAAAAAAAAACAATTAAGACTACCATATGAAATTTGTGTGGGTTGTAATAGATCCGAGCTATACGTGTATGACGTTTTCGGGCACTCATGATCGCATTTTACCAAAATTTTATGGCCTTTAGTTAAAAAACTCTACAATGTTCCCTATAAAAATATGTCACATATTTCATGCGCACAGAATTTCAGCTTGCTGGAGGAGGAACCGAAATGTCTCGGGACTGAAATGGCTAACTTGGAACGAAATGGCTAAGGACCGAAATGTCTGGCGAGCGAAAAATGGTGGGACCAAAAAGTTCTGCTACCAGCCGTGAGGTTCTACTCTCGAAACAGGTACACGGGAAGTGCTGGGTTCGATCCCAATCGCGCCCGTCTGCCTTATCTTTCGGAGTTTATCGTGATTCTCTTTGCGCAAATACGGTATAGGTTATTTCAGAAAGACCCCCCCCCCTATGGAAAAAGCCCTCCCCCCTTAGGGTTATGTCCTTCGTGATGATGATTGACATACAACCAAAACCTGAATCAGAATCCAATCAATTTGGCCTGATATTAGCTTGTCATATATTTGGTCTCTAAAACATACACTGTAAAAAAATATATATATAAATAAAAAAAAAAGAAAAAGAAAAAGAAAGAAAGAAAGAAAAAAAACGGACGATTTTACGGAAGTATTACTGGTAATCTAGACGCCAGTACTATTTACTGTTTTTTAACGGAAAATTTTCCGTAAATACTGGAAAAAACGCGAAAAAACGGAATATTTTCCGTTATTTTTCCGTTAAAAAACAGTAAAGAGTACTGGCGTCTAGATTACCAGTAATACTTCCGTAAAATCGTCCGTTTTTTTTTTTTTTTTTTTTTTTTTTTTTTTACAGTGTATGCATTTTATAATAAAAAGGGGAAAAAACAATCATGAAAATGGAAAGAAAAGTACAAGTATGGAAAGAAAAGTGCAAGATTGAGTATTTAAGTAATAAAACTTTCCAGTTACAATATTCCACGTTTATCTTGCAAAAATTACAAGACTATTTAACATTCATCACGTCCAAGTAAAGATGGATATTTAATAGGGGATTTTTAATCTGGTTGAATATCAAGAAAAATGCTGAAAACTATTGAACTATTAAAGAAAATTTAAGTCCTGCTATTTTTGTTTGTATTTTCTGTAAAGTCGGCTTTCTCTGATTATTGTTACATGTCAAAATAGCTTTTATGGTGGATTCTAAGGGTGAGTCCGAGGACAGTGACCTCAATATCTCGCAGTCAGAAGATAATAGTTTTGATTTATCTAGTGATAAAAATACCATCAGATTATATCTATATTTTTTAAATTTTGATGCTTTGCAGAAAAAATTGGAAATCTTTAAATGGGATAATGCATCTACGACCACGGGTATCTCAAACAAAAACTGCTGATTGATAAAAATATTTTGCATTTTCGAGTTCAGAACAGTGTTTCCAAAGAACTACTTTTTAAAAATTCAGATTACTTGACACCACTTTTTTTTTTTTTTATTGTAAAATTCCACGTGTTTTCTTCAGAATGAGTTGTGGCAATAAATAATTGATGCGTCTTTTACAATATAAAAAAAGTAGACTGCTGGAAAACTGATTTAGAATAGAACATATGTAAATTGCGGAACAAACGAAAACGCATATTTTTTTTTTTTTTTTTGATCGGAAAATTCCCCACAAAGAAGGGGTTAAATAGGTAAGATATATAATGGTACATTCTTCTAAATACACCTAGCAAAAATGCTCAATGTATAAAAAACAGTTTATGATTAAACGTAAAAATGTTTTTTTGCAAAAGATTTGATTAAAAGCTGATTCTTTACTAAGAAATTAAAATGGTGAAAATAAGGAATTACATGCGTGAGATTTTGGTTTTATCTACAGGTACTTTACGAAATTCTTGGTATTAAAACACCTAAAATCTTTCAAATCCTTTCATGCGTACGAACCCTGTACTAACTTAGCAACAAATAATCGTAAAAATGTTACTAGTAACGATTGGGAAATTAAGTCTACTTTTAAATGATGTATACAAAATTTGTTTAACCCTTTAACGCTCATTGGTTTTTCTTCGAAACCACAAAATTTTAATTTCGTTATGCAACAACGACACCGGAATTTTAATTTAAAAAAATCCATTTTATTATGTATGCGGAAAAAAAATCTCTTTTTTTTTCTTATTTAGAAATATATTTGTTCGCAATTACCGGTGTCACTTATTTATTTCAACATATTAGCAATGAAAATGCTTTGTCCGTTAAAGGGTTAAGAGGTCATACACATTAAAACAAGCCCAAATTTTGTATTTGTTTCAATGGAAACAATCAATTTTGCAAAGTATTTTAAATTTTCCATTTAATCTAAGCCTAAAAACGAAATTTCTTGTAATTTGGATAATAAGCCTTTTAATGTTAATCTTGAATGTTAAACTTGTTAAAATTTTAATGTTAATGTTAAACTTCTAATGTTAATTTTCATTTCCATACTTTTATTAATATCTCTTCGAAATTCTAATTCTAATGTGAATGTTTTTTACCTGATTTATTTACTAAATAATCCAAAGATAAATACTTTGAATTTTGAAATTAAAAATTTTTTTGATATGGATCATGACTTATGAAATTAACATTAAAAATACCGTATTTTCGGGTGTATAGTCCGCGGCTTATACAAGAAAAAAACCTCCCAAAAAGCCGCTGCGGCTTATACACGGTGCGGGTTATACAAAGATTTTTTTTAAAAAAATTGGAAATCGTGATATTTTTTCTACAATTTTTAAACCTTAAAAAATTTGAAAGAAACATATAAATTCGTAAATTTTTTTCGCGATGCCTTGAAATTTAGAGAGTTCTCCCATGTTTGTAAAAGCTTTTTTTTACTGCTTAAATACAGTTATTTCTGGATTTGGACGAACTGTCGCAACTATCGCCAAGTATTGCACTGATAGATGTATAATAGCCATTGTGTTTGTAGAGTACAAAATCCAAAATCCGGAACCCTTCCAATCTCGACAATTCTGAATTTAAGATCATTTTAATTTATTTTTCAAAAAAATCTACCGACCCTGTTGCAAACAACAAAAAAAAAAGTGCGTGATTTATATCATTTCGGAACGATTCAGAGCAGTCGTTCTTTTTCGAAACGATTCCGAGGAATCGTTCCTTTACAGAGTCGTTTCATTTCGGAAGGAATTCAAGGAATCGAACTTTTCCGGAGTCGTTTCATTTCAGACAGAGTCCGAGGAATCGTTCCTTTTCGGAGTTGGTACCTTACCCTGTTCCAAAGAATAAAAAAAAAGTGCGTGATTTATGTCATTTCGGAACGATTCAGAGCAGTCAGTCTTTTTCGAAACGACTCCGAGGAATCGTTCCTTTACAGAGTCGTTTCATTTCGGAAGGAATTCAAGGAATCGAACTTTTCCGGAGTCGTTTCATTTCAGATAGAGTCCGAGGAATCGTTCCTTGTCGGAGTTGGTATCTTACCCTGTTGCAAAGAATTAAAAAAAAGTGCTTGATTTATGTCATTTCGGAACGATTCAGAGCAGTCAGTCTTTTTCGAAACGACTCCGAGGAATCGTTCCTTTACAGAGTCGTTTCATTTCGGAACGAGTTCTAGGAATCGAACTTTCCCGGAGTCGTTTCATTCCAGATAGAGTCCGAGGAATCGTTCCTTTTCGGAGTTGGTGCATTTCGGATCGATTCCGAGGATTCGATCCTTTAGGGAACCAAAGACCTAAGATACGTATACATTTTATGTCCGAAATTTTGAATTTATCACCGATTTTTTTTAATTTTCGGAATTTTTTTTTAAAAATATCACGCTTCTTTGAAGAAAAATGCGCGAAAACGCCGCATCGCTTGAAATTTTATTTTACAACACGTAAACGCCGCGGCGTTTCTTCCGAAAATTACGGTACTGGTAATCTTAATTTTCTAGCCCAATTACTGTAGATATTATGCATCACGAAAAAATTTGGTAAATTTGTGTTAAAAATTATGACTAATGGCTTCTAATTTCGAACCCTGGTCGAAATATACGTTCGTAAATGGTGTATAGCCCGCGGACTATACACCAATGCATCTCCGCGGGTTATACGCGAACTTTTTTACTGCACTGCTCGATTTAGGGGTGCGGGTTATACACAGGGTGCGGGCTATACACCCGAAAATACGGTATATATGAATTCCAACCTACTATTTTTTGATGGATTCATATTTGTTAATCCTTCTTTATGTAAATTCAAAATTTAAAAATTTTCTTCCTTTTAATTTTCGAATTATGCTTCAAATTTCAAAATTCTGGTTTAAGGTATCATGTATGATGTGCAAAAAGAATAATTTGAAAAAAAAATTATATTTTACTCATGTTATTGAAATATTTGGGCTGGGATTACGATGCCTCGCTTAAAATCGACCGAGAGCAAAAGTCTATCTTACGATGGAAACAAAGCGTAAAAATTATTTCAGTATATGACGATCTTATATTAACCTGTGTCATTTCTACGCTCATATGGTATACAATTTTTCAATAGCGATCCTCATATAGCTAACAGTATTATTCTCTCATTAAATCAATGACATGCAGATTACAAGAAAATCGTGATAAAAATGGTTTCTATACCTTATATTAACGTATCCTCTTTTAAATTTAAGCAAAACATGTGGGTTTTTTGGAGTGGAGGGATTTTCCTTCTCTCATTTTTTTTTTGTATTATCCATAATTTTCTGCTCCTGTTTCGTTAAAGTTCTACCATTTAAGATGACAAGAGATCTTTAAAAAAGTCGAAATCCACCATATTTACGAAAAAACAATTTCTTTGCCCCGAAATTATGCAGCTAAGTGTCACTTTTAATCTCTAAGTTGAATTTTTATTATCGAATTATTTTTACACTTGTTATTAGAATTGTAATTTGTCACCTGCATGTAATGGGACAAGATTTAAACGGCACACATCTTTGTTTACATTTGTTTGCAACAGATTATCACCATTGTTGCTGAATACAGATCTATTTATTTTATTTTATTTAGCTGTGAATGGCAATAGCTCATTGTAACTGTTAAGTGCACTATATTTCCTCTTTTATTTACATTTCTATCAAAGCATTTGTCGCATTTTCGATAGATTCTGTTTTTTTTTTTATTTATTTATTTATCATTTGAAAAATCTAATTTAACTTTTTTGGATGGTGTGTGTACTTTTTTTTATGTATTTATTTTATTTTTACAGCGATATGCATGCTAGACGTTCTTGATAGCAGGAATCTAAAAATTCTAGAAGAAAGAATGCAATACTTGCTCGAAAAAAAAAAAAAAAAAAAAAACTATTGCAAAATGGAATAGAATTAGCATTCAAAATGGTTCAGATTTTATTTCTGACCAAAATGCAGATTTGGTAATATTCGGAGGTAAGTAAAAGCGTCATATGGTAATTCAATAATCTAGTTATGATATTATCAAATGTTCGGAAATTTTAACCTAGTTCTCTAACAATCTATGTTAAATCAAGATCAGAAAAGGAGTTTGAGTATTTCAATGCACCCAGCGCGAGTGTAAATAATAGTTCAAATTATGTTATTCTGCAGGATTATCCAACTTGTATGCATGTGTAACACCAGAAAAATATTGCAGAAATTTTTGCCTTATTAAATCTCCGGATATCTCCGATTCCATAAGTTCTTGATTTCTGTAAGAATTTTCTAGTATCATGCGGACACCAGGTTGGACAGCCTTTTTATGGTGCGTAGCAGTATGCGTGGAATACCTTATTACAAGCTCTTTCATGTGAAAACTATGAAAAAGCTAACTTAGTGCAAATTCAACTTTTGAATTAGGTTACTCTTCTAAATTACAGTCCTTTTACAGTTCGTGTCATAAAGGGTATGGTAACGACATATTTTGAAGTCCACGGATCTCAAAATCGAAATGATTTGACATCGGTCAGAATAGTGTCGAATCCTTCTTACACAAGAAAAACGACATTCAACTATGGAATCATTTCCCATGGCCTTTGGTATCTAAACAATGGATAGGAAAACTTAAGATAAATATGTATTAGAGTTAGTTGAAGATGCAGAAAAATAAGTCGTATTAGTGCAGTTCGAAAAACTGTCAGAGAACAGTATGAACTCCTTGATCCTTCTTTACAAGACGATGGAATTATCGACATTGGTGCGGCGTTTGATGGCACCTGGCACGTGTTTGGTCATTCTTTGTTATACTGAATTGGCTGCATTATTGATATCCCGATTGCTTATCAAAAAAATCCCTGTATGCTTGGCTTAACCCCTTGAGCTCTGATGGTAGAATTTTCTATCACATAATTTTAATTGCGAAATGTCACAATGACACCAGAAAATTCGACCAAATTTATTTGAAAAAGGTTTAATGCATTTCCCCCCCCCCCCGTGTTTATCGTTAACCATTTTTTTCCTTTGCAAAATACTGGTGCCAATGTGACATTTGGAATTTTGAAGAAATTTACACCCCAGAGCTCAAATGCTTACAGGCGGAGGTAGATTTCGAAATTAAGTACTTATCTCAACAACCAAAAATAAAATATGATGAGAGATAAACCCAGTTTAACAACTTTATTTAGCAATTTTTGAAGAATTTTTAGTTAATTTTTTCTGTAAGATCTGGTATTATCAGTGTGCATACGTGTGTAATTTAAGACTGCCGTTTTTCTGCGCTACGGATATAGGCCGAAGGGGGAATTTCCTCCGTGGGGGTCTTTCTAAGGGATACTAACCCGTATTTATGCGAGGCTACCCAAGGTTCGAAGAAAATAACGGAAAACTCCGAACGATTAAGCCGTTGGACAGGATTGCATTCAAAACTACAACCACCCGTCTACCAGCTTCGAGTGCGTAACCTATCAGCCACTGGTGAGGTGTTGGTATTACCAGAATCATCTTAATGATAGTGGAATTAAGTGGAATTTGGCTGAAAATGACCATTTTGACAGTACGTTTTGAAATATAGTCTGATTTTATAAAAATTTCGTGCAATAAGGCACTTTATATAGTTCCTAAATGAGAGAAACTGTCAATGAGTCAGAAGTGAGTCAGAAAATAAGCAGTTTGTTACTCGAATGTCTGAATACATCTTCAATTGTTCAATCACGAACAATTCGGGAAATTTTGTTCAAAATGCCCACTTTGACAGCATTTTTAAAAATCTATTTAACCTTTATCAAAAATCTGGTCAATACTTCATATTATATAGTTCCTAAATAAGAGAATCTGTCAATTGGATGCGTTTGAGAGCAAAAATGGATTTCGAAATGAGTCAAAAGGTAAACAATTTTTTTTTGAATACTTTCTCAAATTTTCAATCACGATTGCTTTGAGAAATTTTGTTCAAAATTCCCACTTTGACAGCATTTTAAAAAATATATTCTGCCTTTATCAAAAAACTGCCCAATACTTCACATTATATTGTTCCTAAATAAGAGAACCTGCCAATGATATGCGGCAGGTGAATATTGGAAATGTTTGAGAGCAAAATGAATTTAAAAATGAGTCCGAATATGAGCAGTTTGGATTTGAATACACCCTTAATACGAATTTTTCCTTCAACTCTTATTTTTGTTTAATTTGTTTTTGCTATAAGTGTTAGTCTTATCAAAAACTTGTCAATATAAAAATTGTAGACATCATTAAAAAGATGTATAATAAGTTTAATCGATTTTGATATCTTAAGAATTAACGAAATTATGGATTATTTTCTTTTTCCACACCCCTTTATGTTTTCGTTTTTTATTTATTTTTTTATAAGAGTTCCTCTTATCAAAAACTTGTAAATATAAAAGTTTTATTTAATAATAAGTTAATTTAAATTCAATATAATTTTATTTTACATCTTGAGATTGGCGAATGTATGAACTTTTTTCTCCCAAAAACCCTATTTTCTTCTTCCTTCGAGGTCATTTTTAACCCTTTCGTGGTTATAAGCGCGTATACGCGCCCAGAATACCACTTAATTTGAATTGCGAAATGCCATACTGATACCGGAATTTTTAAATGAAGATTTTAATTTTACAAAGAAAGTAAAAAAAACATTGATATATTATGAAATAAATGTGTTTTTAAATTCCGGTGTCATTCAATCATTTTAGTATTTTATGAATAGAAGTGCTTTAACCGTCAAAGGGTTAAATTTATCAAAAATCTGCCGTGGACCCTCTGTCACAGTGTTGCCAGTGGGCTACTTTTTTTAAATTCAAATTTCTTGATTGGCACCACTTTTATGAAACGGTAAATAACCTTTTGTTTTCGGCTTAATTATCATGCCATTGAATAAGGCACATTTTATCATTTGTAAAAAGTGGTGCCAATCAAGAATCTGAATTAAAAAAAGTAGCCCATCTGGCAACTCTGCTCTGTCATGTCTGTCTTTTGGCCCCTTTTTTACAAGTAATACAAACTTCAAACTGATTCGATATTAATTTTAACTAAAAAGTTATGATTTTTTTCTTTTTTCACAAAAACCCTCGCAATTTCCACCCCCTTTGTCCGATTTTGCCCAACTTGACTTCCGAACTTGACCGAGTTTTTATGTACCTTGATTTTATGTATCAGTTTGGCATTATTTGTCATATATTATTTATTCTCAGTTTGGCGCTTTTATTTATTTCCATATAAATTTTCTAGTAAGACTTTCTTGTTGTCAGGCGATCATTTTAAAACTTTAGTAACAGAAAAATTTTGCACTTGGAAACGTTAATTGTTATAAATATATTTTTGCCTCTTTAACAGACGGAAACTAAATTTTACAGATAAGAATGACTTTTTGAATTCTTTAGAAAGTAATAATTTCAGATTTCTGTACAGTCTTAAATAATTTCAATAACAACATAATGCCGTATCTCATGAATGAAAATTAGGATCTTACAAAGGATTCAAGTTCATACTTTTCATGTTTGTTGTATTTTTATCATAAATATTACAAAAAAAGTATAGTTTATAAAAGGTTGGTAATATAGATTTTTTTATCAATAATTGAAAATTTTAAGTTTCGCGTGTTTTTATACGTACTTGGTACAAGGAACGAAAAATGTTGGTGACATAAATTAATCTGGCCTGTATAAATTACTCAAACCCTTATCTGTTTCATTGAGATTGCACGATATTTCAAAACAACCTTGAATCTTTATGGCCAAAATAACAACAAATGTTGATAATAATATTGTAATAGTATCAAGAGTGTCATGGTTTAAAGGAAGGAAAGCCTAAATTTTGAAGCTCCTTATCGTAATGAATATTGACCCATTTAAGAAATGAAGGATAAAGTGAATGAACTTACAGAATCAAAAATATTAAGCGTGTTGTTATCATCACCGAAACTATATTTAGATAATTTACAAATAATTAAATAAATAAATAATAACGTTACTACATTAGCAAAGAAATCGTAAACATATTCCGAAGTAAATATGTTTATAATTGACTTATTAAATGCAACGGAAATTCTAATTTAATAACAAAATTTACACAGTAGCATGCAAATTATTAATTATTATTACAAAGCATTACTAAGGATTTAATTCATAATGTATGTTTCAAAACATATCTTAACCTTTTGCACTCGTATGCCCAATCTGACGGGACATCATCGTTCTTTGCAAAATTTGTTTTCAGCACCAATAATAAAAGAAATTAAAATATAGCTCATTTAATAAGAGCATGTTTTATATTGGGTAACTGAAGGTAGCTTCTTTTGAAAAAGTGATTCAAAGCGTATATAATTTGTGTAAGAAACACCGGTGCTGAAAGCGTTAGCCCCTTCAGGAGCAAAGTTTTTCTATTCGCAAAGTACAGTAATGACAGACTCACACCAGTATTACAATCAAATATATTTTTAAATAATTAAAAGCTTTTCTTCTTGTTGACACCTATAATATTAAGAGGTAAAGTTTGGTTATTTGTAGGAGGTAATCTCCGGAACTACTGAACCGATTTCAAAATCAATGATACAAAAATGATGGTTTTTGCCACGAATCAAACATAGGCTATATCTTATGTCGATACCACTAACCGAAAGGGGGTGTAGGAGCAAATAACGTTCTAAAACAGCAATTTTTGTGTTACTGAAAGGCTTAAAAACGTAAAATTTGGCATGTTAATTATAACATAAAAATGATCTTTAAAAACTTTTCTTAAAAATACGAAATTTACCAGGGGGGGGGGGGCAATGCACGAAAAACTTTTCAAAAACATTCTAAATTACGATTTTTAAGCAGTCTCTAAAAGTAACAAACCGATTTAAGAGATAACGGTGTCAAAATGAAGGTGGCAGTCTTTGCTCCAACATAGGCTACATCCCATATCGGTGTCACGACCGCAAAGGGGGTGCAGGAATAAAAAAAGTTCTAGAAATGCGAGTTTTATGTTACTGAAGAGCCTATAAACATAAAATTTGGCATGTTAATTACTTATAAGACATAAATGGTCTCTAAGAAAATTTCCTTAAAAATACGAAATTAAAAAGTGGTGAAAATGCACTAAACGCGTTCTTAAAACGTTCTGAATTTGAATTTTTAACCAATGTTGAGAAGTAACGAACTGATTTAAAAAAATAATGATGTCAAAATAAAGGTGGCAGTCCTTGTCCTTGTTACGGAAGGATTTAGAAACATGAAATTTCGCATGGTAGTTACTTACGAGAAATAGAACATTTAATAAAAACACACGAAATTTAAAAGCGGGGGATGCGGGAAAAGCATTCTATAAAAACGTTTTTTGAAAACCATTTTTTTTTTTTTTTTTTTTTTGAGAGAGAGAGAGAGAGAGAGAGAGAGAGAGAAATTTGTGTTTATGTTTCTGTAGCAATTTTCAGAAAAAAATCCTGCGTTGCAGGCTTCTACGAAATTTATAAACAAAATTTTTCTTTAAATAAAAGTGGTGTTCAAAAAGCTGACCAAGTGGAAGCCCTGGCCCTGCAGTCGGAAACAAGAGAAAGCAGGATATTTAACCCTTTCATGGCAGAAGATTTGTGTTTATAAATAGATAAATAATTGTCTGACACTAGAATATTCAAATGAATTTCTTAGAAAATAAAAATCTGCTATTATGCACTTTCATTTTAAAATAAAAATTTTATTAAAATATTCATTCTCCCATTTGTCAGTTTTAGAATTAAAATTAGGTGGCTAGACCATCTAGCCACCGCATTTGAAAGGGTCAAGACTGATTTTTTCAAAGGCTGTGAGAATGGTACTTTTCTCTTAATTTTAAACTGCCGAAATCGTTTTAAGGGAATGTATATACCGGTTGTCCCAAAAATGACTGATGGATTTTAAAATTCAATAACTTGCAAACGGTGACAGCTATTTGAAAATTTTTGCAGGAGGGTTATGTATAATGTCAGGAGTTTTTTTACCGTAATTTTTTATTTTAGTTTGCATCTAAAACAATAGGTAGCGCTGATCAATGCTGAATTGAAATGAAAAAAACTTCTTTAAACACCATAAAATAAGTTAACTGCGCAAGGCCTTTCGAAAGAACTTAGTCTTTCTAAAAAGAACTAAGAAAAGAAGACTAAGTTTTTGTCTAGAAAGACTAAGTTCTTTCGAAAGGCCTTGCGCAGTTAACTTATTTTATGGTGTTTAAAGAAGTTTTTTTCATTTCAATTGTGTATAACACCAGTTTCAATTTTATACATTGATCAATGCTGAGTGAAGCGTCGACCTGGCCTTCAATCGCCGTCAGCGCCACCTATTGTTTGAGATGCGAACTAAAATAAAAAATTACGGTAAAAAAACTCCTGACATTATACATAACCCTCCTGCAAAAATTTTTTAAATAGCTGTCACCGTTTGCAAGTTATTGAATTTTAAAATCCATCAGTCATTTTTGGGACACCCGGTATATATATTCCATTTGTAATGCACGTCATGAAAACCTTTTGTTTATATTCAAATCAGTTTGTTCGTAAATTCTGGTGGCTGTCAATCATTTCAACATACTGTTCATTAATGTTTTTTTTTTTTTTTTTTTTTTTTTGTCCGTGAAAGAATCAAGAAAATATATATATATGCATAATTTCATTAATTTACCAATGAAATTAAATTTGTGAAATAATATTAATATTTAAAAAATGCTTTATTAAACAATGCCATTCCCCCTCCCCTCAAAAGAAAGAAAAAAAAGAAAGAGAGATTTCTTTTCCTTTTTTTTTCTAAAAAAGGAGAAAGGATATTTTAAAAAGCTAAATTAGTAACTAATACAGATTAATTATCTGCAAACGAATTCATTCATAACAAGTTATTTTTATGCCAGTATTTACATATTGATTAAAGAATCTATATCGTGAATAGCTATTCATTACTTTTTAATCGCAGAATGAAATTACCTATTTAACTTGGTTTACCTTCTTTTACACTCATGAAACTGCATTCCAAGTTGGTCAATTATAAAACGCTCTCAGTGTTTAGAGCATTAGCACCAACTTAACAAGGACAAACTTCTAACACCGATATTAAAAAAGTTATTTGTGTTCTAATAAATCACTATATTCAATTATGACATTCAAATTTTTGATTAATGTTTTAAATATGGTTGATTTCCTCTTTCGTGCACATGAAATTGGTACCAATGGCTTTAGGTCAAATTAAACTTATGCTTCTTTATAACTTTATGAAATATAATACTTATTGAGTTATTTCCGGATATGTTTACTATCGGCTGCATCTTCTGATTGGCACAATTCGCGTAATCTGTTTACACAGATATTCGTAAGTACTGATTGTAAATTCGTAAAATATTGGTTGCTATATCTGAAGAAAAAAATGTTTTTTCATGAAATAAAGCAAATATTATTTTACAAAAATTCTACCGCAAAGACTTTGAAACTTCTTGAAGCGTATGAACCATGAATGGAGCTATTAAAAAGGAGGGGGAGACATACAGTGTGGAGTCTACCAGTTTCGAGTGAAGTGGTTTATGAGGGTGTCACAAGATATCTGCTGTATTTTTACATGAAATCAGCAATTTCTGAATACTGCCGAAGCAAACTTTCTGTAATAAATTTTTCACCTATATCCTATAGTAAGATATATGATACGGATAGTGTTTCGAATTTAGTGGATTTTTTAATTCGGATATTCCAAAATCACATCATAAATTTAATGTAACAATATTTGCTTTACCTAGGCATTCTGTGTTTAAATCATTTGAAATTTATTATTGAAATTTTCTAGTGTGAAATCAGATTTTTTTTGAACAACGAAATTTCGAGAACTTATTCTACCATGGGAGTTAGTGGGTTAACACTAGAACCGCTTGAAAATTCATTCAAGTTTTATAAAAATATTTCTCACCGGAATTTTCATTTAAAACTATTTCAGTTATATATTGAAAATATTTTTGTCCAGCTTTTATTAAGCTGATTTTATAAAGGGTTTTCTGGTTCGAATCAACATCTCTACATATGATACGGGTCAAAATGACCCGTCTCCGCGGTTCTTGTGTTAAACCTTTGAGCTCTGGTGGATAAATTTCTTCAAAATTCGAAATGCCACATTTACACCAGCATTTTAAAAAGAAAATATTCAATTTACCATATACATGAAAAAAAAAATAAATGCATTTCAAAGTTTTTCAAATAAATTTGATCGAAAATTCCGGTGCCACTCTCTCATTTCGGAATTAAAATTAAGTTGTAGAAAATTCAACCATGAGAGAGCAAAAGGTGAAATTGAAAATTTCACCTTATTTTAGCAGCTTATTTATGCAAAGATTCTGTATAGTTAAAATTTCTACTCGCTTTTACTGGGGAAAAATAAACCATGAATTATAATCTGTTTAACTGACGCTGATAGGAGGTTGTTTAGCTTCTTTATCGATGAATTGTAGCACTTGACTACCGCCAAAATAAATTTTCATCTGTAAAAATAAATATCTGATTTGGCCTTACATATGATTGAAATTCTGTGTTAATCAAACGTTTAAATAAAGTTAAAATTTCTTTTCAAATTTACGGGTTGAAGTTTGACATGACGATAATGAGCTACTTCGAAGCCAATTACTGTTGATGCTTCACTGTGTTGATTTTGTCAAACCGCCAGAGCTAAGGATGGGATTTTAAACTTTTTAGCTGAACGTCGTTTGCCACTACATATTGTGAATTATAATTTTCGTAGTATTTAACATTTAAAATTTTATGTTTAATCTAACTGCACATCAAGGTTTGGATTTTAAACTATTTGGTTAACCGTCGTTTGCCATCACAAAGTGTGAAATATAATTTTTAGTTTATTTAATCATTTACACTCGTATTACCAAAGTGACTGGACATCATGCTCCTTTGCAAAATTAGTTTTTGTCACAGTTAACCCTTTGCACTCGAGAGGTTATTCTCACTCACCACTTGTGTTTTCAGCTGTCCCTCATAAACGAGGACGCCAAATGCTTTGGACACCACTAATTTCTTACAGTTTATTTCACCGTTTTATAACACAGGTTATTCGGCCTATAGATAAGGCGAGGAAAATTAGTTTAAAATACTGGTGTCCAGACCATTTGGAGCATCCATTTATGCAGGGTGTTAGTGGTCAGTGAGAATCATCTCTCGAGTGCAAAGGGTTAATAAAGGAAAGTAAAATATGCCTCATTTATTTAATGCAATTATGATGTTATGTTATTGACATCAATTTCTTTTGAAAAAGTGGAGCCGACAGAATAAAATTTTTGTAAGAAACATCAGAAAACAAAGGGTTGATAAAAAAGTATTGTGCCTTTGATTAAGGCCAATATCTAATTGAAGAAAAGTGGTTGTGTGCATAAATAATTGAAACATGCCCGCTTGTTTTGACCGATACGTCAACGCAACACAAACGGGTGATGGGTTATCTTAGAAGTTCCTTCATAAATAGTGACAGAGATAGACATTCTTTTTTACTAGTGGAAGTTTACTTTGGCAATAGTCAGACCTTGAATTTTCGCCATAATGTGACAACATAAGGAACCTCCTGTCAGAGTCAGTGAAAAATATTGTAATGCTTGGTCAAACAAACACCAGTAAAATAAATATTTGTACCATACTTATAAGAATATATTTCTATGAATAAAGCGCTTAATTTTTTCCTGTGCAGGGTACTTCCATTGCGAAAATGTTTAAATGACTGGTGATCTGGGATGACCCACAGTTTGGCCTCTGCTTTTATTTTAAAAATTCGGATTCACACTAGAAAATGCAAAAAGTACTTTTTGAGTTATTTAATATCAAACTTTTCTCGGCCACTTAAAGTAAAATTTCTTCAAAAAATTCTGGTCTGATGTCGATATTTCTGGATAAAAATGGCGGCCAAACTGGCAACCCTGTGGTTGACACCGGAATTTACGTACAAAATTATTTGAAAATAAACAAAAGCTATTTTTTCCACACATGTAGTATTTGGAAAATATAATTATACCAGAATTCTGATGTCACTGCGGTATTTCGTAATCATGTTAGTTGTTCCATGTACTGGAGCACTGAGACACTAAGTAAAGAAGAAATTCATAAGACAAATTTATGTGAGAAGAAATTTTTTATTCAAATTTAGTTGTAAGAAGAGTGCTCCCGTCGGTAAACAGAAACTGTTGATCTGACCAAACAAGAAAAAAAAATTGTGACAATCTCCTCAAATTCTTCACTCGCAACATGTAGATAGAATATTCTATGACTTCTTTTTATCTACAACTCCATTACTATAACACTAGAAAGATATAAAGATTTACTAAAGTTACATAAAAATATTTCTGAACAGAAGTTTTATTACAACTGTTTAATTAATTTATTTGTCCCCTCCCTTACCTTTTCTCCTTTGTTTTCTATAAAATTATTTTGTAAAAAAAATTCTGGTTCGAACAGAAATATATTCATTTACTACGTACAAAATTGTCTCTCACCGTCATTCTAGATTTAATCTGAATAAGCCTGATAATGGTTCTTTTCCTTGATGTTAGTTTCGCATGTACAATTATTTAAGCACAAAGCACAGGCTGGGAATTAAACATGCTTATAAATCAAAAGTTAGTTACTGAAGATGCATGGGTATATTAAATCCTCAGAGAGCTTAATTTTTTCATTCCCAACAGAAATCAAAAGCAAAAGAAAAATATCTTTTTTAAACACTGTCATATTTATTACACTTTTGTCCTATGGCATTCTTCCTTTCAGAAACAATTATTGCTTTTGTTGTAAGATTGAAATCTTACTAAACTTTTTAAACAAATTCATTTAAAAATATTTTGTTGCAATGTTTTTTTTCACGTAAATTAGAAAAAAATGATTTTTTCAAAAATTCTGTTATTATTTTAAATTAAAATTAAACTTTGTGGATATCATACCTTCTCCTTTCAAAGGGTTACATCAGGACTGTCCAAACTGGCACCCGCTCACACCAGAAAGTTTTTACAGAATTTTTTTAAATCAAGATTTTAATTAATCTCCAAATGTCTTCGATTGAATAAAGTGTTGATTTCTGTAAGAATTTTCTGGTATTACGAGGGTACCAGGTTTCACAGCCTTGGGTTACTTATTAACATTATAGAAGAAAAATCGGTATTAGCGAGTCCTATTTAATCTGAAAGCGGAATTTAAAAATAGTAATATTAGCAATAATGTCTAATTCTTGGCTTAATTTATATATATCGTAATAATTACTTTCATTCCAAAATTAAAAACGCTGAAGAGATTTTAAAACTCACATTTTACAGAAGTCATTAACTCTTTGAGCTCTGGTCGGTAAATTTCTTCAAAATTCCAAATGTCACATTGGCACCAGTATTTTGCAAAGAAAAAAATCGGTTCACTATATAGACGAAAAAAATGCTTTAAACCTTTTTCAAATAAATCTGTTCGAATTTTCTGGTCCCGTGTGACATTTCGGAATTAAAACTAAATGGTAGAAATTTCTACCATCAGAGCTCAAAGGGTTAACAGGAAAACAAATTTTAAACATACGACCCAGAAAATTCTATGACTATTATTTGTTATATTTTTTTATTTAAATCATTGATTTCCGTCAATGCATAAGACAAAGAAATCGTTTAAAAAACTGGGATTAAAGATCCGCAAACCTTGAGACCTCTGACTTCACCATTTATTTATTTTTTTAACTCATTGACCGTAAAAATGTTTTCAAGTCTACAATAACACTTTTACCACTGGATGCGTGTAAAATTTCTTAAATAAAAATTGTAACAATTGTTTAAAACTGTCAGGTGTTTGTTATGGGAAAGGAGTGTAGTTATATTTAATGTTAAAAATAAAATTTTTTTGGACAATATAAAAGAACAATTGAAGGACGGGATATGGAAGTAACGAAAGACATATACAATGTTCTTTCGCGTCCAACCTTTTCCTCATAGACAGAATACGCAAAAATCACTCTTATAACTAGACGATAACAGCTGCGAAACTTTGCGACTTGTAATAACAACTGTTCCTTCAAAACCCTTTTCGGAAAAAGCGTTCTTTTTCCGTGAAATGTGTAAAGATGAGATAAAAATTTTTTTTAACTGGCCTATGAATTTTAAAATAAAAAATTATATTAAAAAAATCTAATTTTTTCTTGTTTTTTACCCAAATTTGTGTTTTTAAATTAAATTTTTTTTCTGTTCTTACATATATATTCAATATGAATATACACATGAATACACATGATGTCTCCATTCGTAGGATCCACCAAGAATTAAAAGCTTAGGTTTTGGAAAAATTGGCTTTGTTGCCACAAACACTTATTGACACCCTTTATGAGAGTATGAGAGCTCATTGAGAGCCTTGTGTGGCACAGATAAGGTGGTCACACTCCATGTGAAACAGAGCATTCCTGAGATAAATGCTTTACATATTATTCATGATTTAAAGCATTTTGAAGTACGCTGTTTCTTAATTTACACTTAAAATCTATTCCACATTGTCTATTCCACATCTATTCCACCTTTAAAAGTTTCCTTCGCTTAAAATTTAATAGCATTCTTATAACAAATTTAGACGAAATGTAACGAAATAAATTTAGTGGGGAGAGACTGCCTGCTGGCGCCTAAATTTTTGCAACCTCTGTGTATAACATTAAATTATGACATGAGTTAACGCTTTTTGATGTACCCTCCTTCTTAATTCAAAATTCTTTTTTCCAATTTTGCTGTGTTGCTAAATTATTTCCCCTATTTTATTATACCTTCATACCAAATTTTCATGTACATATCAGTGGCGTAACAACGGCGGGTGCCCAAGTGCTTTGAATACTGGTAATTTTTTATGTAAGTTATGTTCGCCTTATCTACCAGAAAATTTTCTGCTATGAAATAAGTTGAAGAAAACCATACACTATTAGTGGCTACGCCACTGCTTATGTAAACCTATGTGTAGATACATACAAATGTATTGAATGTGTACATGATTTATCATAAAGTTAAAATTACAGAATATCACTTTTCAAATTTAAATACTTCAAAATGAAATGGGCGCTTGGTTTTGAAAGATCTAGATTAAAAAGCTTTTGCAGAAGAGATATAAATTTCACCCAGGCTTCCTATCAGAGTTTCTGCGGGATTAGTTAATGATGGTACTCTACTTCGTACTTTTGAACATTTTGAACAATTCAATCCACCTCAAACTTATCATTAAGATATCGTAAAAGAGATTCAAACGATGCCGTAAACAAAGTTCCCACTCACTTTTTTTTTTTTTTTAAATTTAAATCGGCATTTTTTGAGAGAGAAATTTGTGGTAGGTTTTTTGTAACAATAGCAACAAAAACGTGTTTTGGGGTAAATTTCGACGAAAATGAAAGGTTTTTTTTTTTTTTTACCGTAGTTACCGTAATTGGATATTTCCATCGTTTGAACGGGATTTTGAATTTGAATATCAATAATTTTTAAAGGTATTTTTCATCTTATTTTTCTCTTATTAAGTAAGAGAATGAATAGCTTTAACGAACATTAGTATTCAAATGCAAAGGGCGTGCAAAAGCTGAAAACATTCATTTTACGATAGCCTTCATTTTTTCTAACCCATTAACCACTGAAACTATAAAATAGGGTTTTTCAACTTTTTGTCTTAAAAAAAAAAAAAAAAAAAAAAAAAAAAAAAAAAAAAAATAAATAAATAAAACTTTTGTCACCACAAATTTTGAATGATAATCTCCAGTTTATGTAATTGTCAAAGCTTCTGTTTTTGCGTAAAGCAAATTTCGTAATTCAAAAATAGGAGTAACTTGATAGCTATTTTAATCATGCGCATTTATTTTTACATTTGCGTCAACGCCACACCAACGGGTAGCGGGTTCACCCTTTCCGGAGCAGTGTTCCCACGTCAGGACAGCCCAATTTTAATTCTAAACTTACACATGATACCAAGGATATTTTAATAAAATTTTAATTTTTCAATGAAAGCTTAAAGTAAAATTTTTAATTTCTAGAAAATTCGTTTGTAAATTCCGGTGCCAATTAATCATTTCATCATTTTACGAACAGAATATTTCTGTGCCGGAAAGGATTAATCATCTCTTGTGCCTATTCAAAGGGATTTGAATGTTTTCTCAGTGTCCAGGGTTCGCACAACTCTACCACTAATTTTTTACAGTATTTTCATTGTATTTCACTGCAGACAAATATTTCGAAAATTGCGAATCGAGGGGGTGGTTGCAAATTCTGTTTCTTAAAAATTAAATGTAAATTTTCTTATCATTAATAGTGGTGCCGGAGTCTTTACAAAATATAAGGAGTGTGCGAACCGTGGTGTCACTGCGATGACTTCTAGGTATCATACTGTAGCCAAATACAGATGCCAACTTTTTTGTTACCTTTGTGAATGTGACCGATCATCCTCCTCAGTCCTGAGACGAATTTTAAGTAACACTACAAAAGCCAGTTAAAAATTATTATAAAACATCTCCAATGAATGTATTAGTCTATATAACGATGCTTTTAATATGCACATATTTATTAAAAAAGTCTAGATGTAATTTTAACAATTCTAGAATCATTTAAGTTAATTTAAAGGGTGTTATTTAGTGTCGCTTCCAGGCGGCATCAGGACTGAGGAGGTTATAATAATCTTTATGTCGCAGAAATGTCATTTCAAATCTCTGTCATTACAAATCTATATATATATATGTATATATATATATATATATATATATATATATATATATATATATATATATATATATATATATATATATATATAAGAAAGAAAATCGTCGTTCAAAAAACGATTTGAAGAAACTGTCTAACAGGTCAGATATATTTATATATATATATATATATATATATGTGTGAAAACTAAGATTATCTGCTTAAGAGAAAAGCATTTTTTTTGGGGGGGGGGGATTATTTCAATGGTGTCATTTTTTCTGCATGATTCCAACCTAAAAAATGCCAATATCTGTATAACGAAATTAATTTCATTCAAGTAATGTCGAAACTTATACATTTTTATATAAAAGGAGATTATCTTACTGATTTAGCATTGGAATTAGTGGTTGTAGAAAAGGCTAGATAATCTGTCTAAACGAAATGCATTTTTGATTAAAATAATTCCAATGGCCTGCAAAATATTTTTGAATGATTCCCTCCCAAATAATCCAAATTATGGATAACGAAATTTATCTTATCCAATGAAAAAGTCTAAATTTATACATCGCTCTATAAAAGCACATTTATCGGTGAGGCATAACTTTGTAAGCTGAAAAATGATTTACAGCTTTTACGTAATTACCATTAGTGTTAAAAAGAAAAAAAAAGATTAATGTTTATTCGCATAATGAAGGTAAATTAATGATGAAAGGCCAGTGGCATGCATAATGTGTCATTGAAGGTTCAGTGAAAATTCCGGGTTATTTAAGAAAGGATTAATTCTTATTCGTAAAAGAAATTATAATAAGAAGAAGAAAACTTCGCAATTAATCAGTCGAGAAAATAATATCATTTTGATTCAGAATTAAAAATCACAAAATAAATAAATAACACATTTCATATCCTAAAACGAGTATTTCATTTTAACTGCAAATATTATTTTCAACCTATCAGGGATAAAGTAATTTTGTAGTAAAATAGTGAAAATTTCACTGCCACCAGAAATTATGAAAAAATTAATTTAAAAATGAATAAATAAGTTTCGTCGCGTGCAACTATCACAGCTGAATTTTTTTACATAGTTATTGTACAGCTTTGGCAGTTAAATATTATAAATAAGATACTGTGGTGTCTTGGGCGTTGTTTTCACCCTTTTGCCATATATATAAAAGAAATAACTCATTATATTAATTTTAATTCCTAAGTTCTTTATTAGAACTTTTAATTACAAAAAAAAAGTCAACGTCACATTCCTAAATGAGGTATATTTCACTCGTACACGTTGTTACGATTCAATCATCGCCAACATAAAAATATCAAGCTTCTCCTCCGAAAGCTACACATGGAATGTTCAACCTCCTCTCTCAGAAGACTACCCAGCGAATGTCATCTCTTTTCTTCTCTGCATCTGTTCTGATCGACCCCTTCCATTTCTCAGAAAACTTAGCTCTTTCCTCTCTGCAAGCAACTCCTGATCCACAATGGATAGTCCCCATTGACATTCCATTCCACTTTCATTATACAGAGGATTATAGTAATCACTCACAGAGATTGGAAAACTGTTTGTTTTCTCAGGTGAGTCAGCTAAGACATCACAATACTATCATAATTTTCAAGCTCCAATACCGAAACCCTGAATACCAGACTTGAGAGCTGACACGAAAATGGAGGTTTCGAAGGCAGAATGTTTTCAGCGTATGTTCGGATTTTTGCGCCAATAATTTTCAAATGCTTTCCGTTTTTATTTTTCTGAGATTAAATAAGCCACAATAATCTTTAACAAAATATTTGTGTCTAAATCTGAAGGACCGTACATATGCTAAAAAATCCGCCTTAGACAGCAGCCATTTTTCTGTCACTGCTCAGGCTTAGCTATCACCCGTGAACACACCGATCTGAGCACTGACGTAAAAATTGCGGTGGCCGAAGGGCGGATTTTATTTATTTTGACATGTGACCATTCCCTTAACCCTTTGAGCTCTGGTGGATAAATGTCTTCAAGATTCCAAATGTCACATTGGACCAGTATTTTGCAAAGAAAAAAAAAGATTAACAATATACACGAAAAAATGCATTAAACCTTTTTCAAATAAATTTGGTAAAATGTTCTGGTGCCGTTGTGACATTTCGGAATAAAATTATGTGGTAGAAAATTCTACCATCAGAGCTCAAAGGGTTAGGTTTTCACACCAGTATTTTATGAAATATACCTTTGACTTTTTTATTCTCAGAAAAATAAGGCGAATTTGAATTTTATTATTATTATTATTATAATTATTATTATTATTATTATTATTATTATTATTATTATTATTATTATTATTATTATTATTATTATTATTATTATTATTATTATTACACAATATTTATATACATTATAATCGGTACAAAAAAATCAAGGGATTTTATACATGCTGAAAAAAATCCGCCTTTTTGTGTTAGCACATTAGGCCTAGCATTAAGTGTGTGGTGACTGCCACAAACCAAACGTAATATTTTGTTTATTTTATCCACGTAATTACTTTCAAAGAATAAAATCTATTTGATAATTTTTTATTTATTTAATTTCCGGTTTTATTGTGAAACTTCCTTAATTTTATTTCTTAATAAAGTTTCTGGTTCGAAACGTATTACCCCCTTGAAGGTGGGTGGTTCATTTTCAGATAAATTTTAATTGCTAACGGACACGTTGACACCAGAATTTTGGAATCAAAAATTTGCCTTTTATTAAATATGCGAAGAAAAGCTTTTATTTATTTTAAAATAAATTTTACTTTAAATTCCTGTGTCAAGCAATGATTTCAGCTTTTTACACATAGGAATGCATTGTTCGTGAAAGAGTTAAAAAAGTGATAGCCAAGCCGCGGCACTCCTGCCACAGTGTGACATGGCGGAGTTTTAACGAGGGACCAGTAAAACCAGTTTAAAATTACTATAAAACCAAAGATGTATAAGTCAATCTATTGATGCTTATGATATGTATACATTTATTTAAAAAGTTTAAAAGCAATTTTAACAATTTTTGAAGTATTTAAATTAATTTAAAGGATATTCTTTAGTGTCTCCTACAGTCAACATCAGGACAGAGAATGTTAACAGTGGCGCGTGGAAAAATATTGATTTTTTTTTTTTAAATCGAAAAGTAATTTGTGGAAATCCATATAAAAATAGTCCTTGTAAACGGTCCAAAGTTAATTTTTGCAATAAACTTAAAAGAAGACTCTGCATTAATCTAATAAGCGCTTGAAATCACCAATCAAAGAACATTGTCAGCGCATAGGAAATTCAATCTAAAAATATAGAGACACTCTGTTCCAAAAATTCTCCGTTTCTTCTAAATTCACTGTATTTCTGTGTTGTGAAAAACTTCTTGATTTGCTCCAATTAGTTTTTACTATAGGTGAGGGCATTTTTAAAGAACTAAAAAAATGTGCTGACTCTCCAAAAGAAGTGAACACGTGTGAATTTCAGAATTTGAAAGAGTGTGTTTTGAAACATTTAGAAGAAAACAATGAATTTCGCAGTGAGTGGTTGCTACTCACGAATGAAATCTTTTCTCATTGATATTATGGGACTTTTAAACAATTTAAATTTAAGATTACAGGCTTGTATTTTTCCTACTCAAGTTTTGGTCATATATCTTCTTTTGTGAATAAATTTTTGTTTTTCATCACAATTTTGGAGAAAAAAGATTTGTTCAGCTTTGTGATAAACTAATCGTCTCTTCAAAAATTTGAGCTCTGAAGTTATTTTTTTAGACACTCATTTTATTTTAAAATAAGCCTTCATTTTTTTTAAATATTGCGATGATTTTTAAGTCGAACTCAACCAAAGGTTCAACTCAACTGTTTGTTTTCATGGCATTTTTTTTCGCGTACATTGTAAATGTATTCTGAATCTGTTCATTTTTAATTAGTTCAGTCAATACATTATCAAAAAAGAGAATTAACAAACATTTCATATAAGTACGGGTTATAAATATATTTTTATTCGTTATATTGTTATTAAAAACAGAGCTTTGTCGCCATGTAAATAAGAATGGAAATAATCTTTATGTACTAACTTTCCTATTTTAAACTGTTAGTTAAAAATTAGAAAGGCAAAAATGAAATAATGAAATAAATAAATGATAATGACCCCTGCAAAATAACAGCTAAACCGAAAAAGATTCAGTGCACTTTTAAAAAGCCTAACTATTATTACATAGATAACGTTTTTAGTAGCTAAATCAGTCAGCGGAAATGCAACATAATTCATAGCAGAGAAGATGCACAATCAAATGTCATGTCAAATATCTTTCGAATATTTGGCGAGTAACAATTTAATGACAACCCAGCTGAATGAAGCTATCAAGTATTTAAAAGGTTATCATGGATCATCTGTATGTGATGTTAATATGCGTCGCAAAGCTTTCCATGATATCATATTTAACAATACTGGACATTGTTCAACATGCAAGTTTAGAGACGGTGCTTTGAAGTTTCCTGCTGCTGACTCAATGAACCCAGGTCCAGTTACTAATTGCCTCAAAGCTACATTGAACAAATTACGATCGCTCAAAAACATTCAATGATTTATACAATTCGTCAGCAATATGAGTATGTATGAAAAAGAGGAAGAATAAAATTAATCTTGGATAGACAGAAGAGTGGTAAACGGTGTAATTGGTACCAGGGTTCGCACACTCCATAAATTTCTAAGGACTCCGGCACCACTATTAATGATAACAAAATTTATATTTAATTTTTAAGAAACAGAATTCGCAACCACCTCCTCCATTCGCAATTTTTTGCAATATTTGTCTGCAATGAAATACATTGAAAATACTGTAAAAATTTAGTGGTAGAGTTGTGCGATCCCTGGGTGCGATAAAATATAACGATAAAATATAATGTATAAGAATCAGGACTCCAGTCTTGGGCTTGGAGTCTCCAGCCTCCAGACAGGGTCGTAAAGATGTTTTTCTCCCCTTCCACCCCCAACACCTTAAAAAAAAAGATTTTTGTTTCCCTTTGCGATGTTAAAGCAATAGTTATATTAAAGTTTTCATATGCGTTTCCAGTTTAATTTTATAGTTATGTAAATGATAAGTATGCTTTAAGTCATTAGCATACGAATTTTACATCATTATTAAATTACTACTCCCTCTGTCCCAAATTAGTTACGATATTTAAGTTGAAAATTTTGTCCCAAATTAGTTGCTACATTTCAAGTAGGTGAAGTCATAAATAACTTCTGACCAGTAAAACTATAATTGAATGAATATAACTGTGTATACTAGGTGTCAGAAGCAATGTTAACTAACTATGTTAGTTATGTTGTTAACTATGTTAAAGTAAAAGAAAAAGAAACAATTAAAAAATTATCTGGAGAAAAAAATTAATAGTATTGAGCGCAACGCTGTGCTGGGATGTTTGAAACGATACTTGAAAAAATGTAAACTATGTCTTAATGTCATAAATGCCACAGCTATTAAATTCAATGTACATCATAATGTTTATCATCCTATCACTTTGCAGAAGCAGGCAAAGACGTCAAATATAAAAGATGAGGAAATTTAAAATGTAAGTTTACAAAAAATTGTAAAAATGCCAATGAGCAAAATCAAAGATGTCCCAATAAAACGAAGACAATCACTGCAAAGATTATCATATGCTGTTATAATTTGTAAGTCAATATTACGCAGTATTCTCAAAGCGGAAAAAAACTTTGGAGCGTATTTCATTCATGATTAAGCAAAGTCTAATAGAAAAAAATAAACTCGTCAGAATTCGATTTTGTTTGCAGCATGTTTATGTTAAAACATACATTTCAGAAATGTAGCAATAAAATGTTGTAAATGAATTCACGATTGATTAGCTTGAAAATAGTTTTATATGATTACTGTTGAAAAAATCTTTAAAAATTGGGGCGTGGCTTAAGATCGTGTGAACCGGGATTTTTTAAACTAATGAATTACTTCTTTATGGAATAATGGGGGGATTCTTAGATGCGTAAATATTTTTTATTGATAGTATAGCTCTCTGAAAAATGATCAAACAAAATCATAAAGTCATAAATACCAATAATCAGTACAAAAGTATTCAAATGTCGCAACTAATTTGAGACAGAAGGAGTATAATACATAGCCAACTTTTAAGTTTTTTCTGACCACTAAAACGTTATAATATATATTAATTTACTTAATCCTTGAAATCTCACTATTAAACAAGGCAAAAATCTCTATTAAGTTATAGGTGGTAACAAAAGTTGGCAGTCATGTAAAACATTATAAGTAAGCATCTCTCACAGAGCAACCAATAATTGCAAAATAAAATTTGTCTCCAGAATTTTTACCGATATTTCCATCATATTAAGCATTCATTAGAGGAAAATAGAAATCAGGCAGATTTGGTAACGGAGTGCCCACTCTCAGCCGTGGCCAATGGCTGATTTCTAAACCATAAGTCATAGACATATAATTCCAATTGCAAAAATGCTTTAAAAAAGGTAAAGACGTGTCTTTTAAGAAATTTAGGTTTAAAATTTTTTTTTATTAAAAAATTACAAAAATTAAATTTTTATCCGGTCCCTAGGTCCTAAAAAAGATATTTAGTAAAAAATTTCCATCACTCTAACAAGCAATATAAAAAAGGTTCCATTCATCTAAAATTTAAATTGACCGAGCTATGAAACTTTAAATTTCATGACTTAACCCTTCGGAATCCGGTGCCTCTTACACAAATTTTATTCGACTCGCACCACTTTTTTAAAAGAACATTCCTTGAAGTAGATAATTTCAAAAATTCTCTGATGAAATAAGGAAAATTTCATTTTCTTTTAATGCTGGTGGCAAAAACAAATTTTGAAAGAAAAGATGATGTCTCCGCAGTGCAGAGAACGCAGTGCCAAGGGTTAACCCCTTAACGGATTCCTTTTTTTAAGTGCAATAAATTGAAAATGTGGATTAACACCAGTTTTTTAAACTTAATTCGTAATATTTAGTCGAAACATTTCTGAAATAAAATAGTATGAAATCATACTTTAAAAAAATAGTGGAGTCAAAAAGCTTTAAATGATGAATTAAGCAAATTAGTCTTGCCCGAACGGAGTACGTTCAAATCAGTTAAGTGGTTAAACCAACATTCAAAGTATTATAAAGGACGTCCATTTCCAACTCTTGCAATTCGCTAATTCCTAAACCATTTGTCACAGACATATAGTTCCAATTACAAAAATGTTTTAAATGAATAAAAGAAATATTTATTAGCGATTTAATAGAAGGTGCTGCCACCGTACAAGCTTTACGGCTGTGTTAATTTTAAATAATTAACTTATGCATTGGTTTAAAATAATTGAAGACGTGTGTTTCGAAATTCTCTTTATCCAGAAAATCAAATTTTGAGAAATCGCGAAAAACCTTTAAATGCGTCCATTGATTTTCATTATAAATTAGGCGTTTTTAATGTTACATTAATGCAGATTGGTATAGACTAATAGAGAAAACAAAACCGATAAGGCGAGGTTTGGGTATATTTTGTATGAAGTTCTACCTATTGCGGTCACTCCTATATTGGAATTTCTGAAAAATTTTTGCAGATCTTCACCGATAATGACCCCCTAGACCATCAGTTAAAAGTTTATCTCTCTCAATCTCTCTCTCTCTCTCTTTCTATATATATATATATATATATCACTTTTTTATGGGCACGATAACACGATTCTTCCCAGATCTCCTCCAGTCTTTTACATAAAATTAAGGGGCATAAAATCTCGGTCAAGTTCATTAATGGGCAAAATCGGACCAAAGGGATGGAAAAACTGTTTGTTTTTGTGAAAGCAGAAAAAACCCTTATAGCTTCTTAACGAAATTATATATTGAATCAGTTAGTTTATATTACTTATAAAAATTAGGCAAAAAGTTTATTCATAACAGATATTTGATAAAGTTAAAAATGGGCTCAAAGAGAAAAATGGGTTTTTTGGGAGAAAAAAAAAATTATGACTTCTTCAATTCACAAGATATAAAATCCAAATAATTTGCTTATAAATGTTCTTAATCTTATCTAAAACTTTTGTATTGACAAGTTTTTGATAAAACCAACTCTTACTGAAAAAAAAAATAAAAACGAAAACAAAAAGGAGGGTGGAAAAAGAAAAAACAATCATAACTTCGTCAATTCTTAAGCTATCATATCCGATATAATTTATTTTACATCTTCTCAATAATATCTATAATTTTTACACTGACAAGCTTTTTATACAGGGTTCGCACACTCCTTATATTTTGTAAGAACTCTGGCACCATCATTAATGATAAGAAAGTTTATATTTAATTTTTAAGAAACAGAATTCGCAACCACCGCCTCGATTCGCATTTTTCGAAATATTTGTCTGCAGTGAAATACATTGAAAATACTGTAAAAAATTAGTGGTAGAGTTGTGCGAACCCTGTTATAGGACCAATTCTTATAGGAATTGAAGAAAAAATCTCAAATCCAAACTGCCTGTATAATGACTCAGTTTTAAATTCATTTTTGATTTTAAACGCATCCATATGACAAGTTCACTTATTTGGGAACTATATAATGTGATGTATTGGCCAGTTTTTTGATAAAGATCGAATGTATTTTTCAAAATGCTGTCAAAATAGTCATTTTGAATAGAATTTCCTGAAGCAATCATGATTGAAAAATTGAGGAAATATTCAAATAACAATCTGCTTATTGTCTAACTCATTTTTAAATCCATTTTTGCTCTCAAATGTATTCAATTGGCAGGTTCTCTTATTTAGGAACTGTATAATGTGACGTATTGTCCAGTTTTTTGATAAACGCAGAATATATTTTTTAAAAGGCTGTCAATGAACAGAATTTCCCGAAACGATCGTGATTGAAAAATTGACGAAGTATTCAAATAACAAACTGCTCATTTTTAATCCGTTTTTGCTCTCAAACGCATCCAATTGACAGGTTTTTTTAATTTATTGGTGTGCCGTATTGGGCGATTTATTCGTAAAATCAGAATATATTTTTTTAAATGCTGTCAAAGTGGGCATTTTGAGCTGCATTTAGCTTAAGATGATTCTGATAAAACCAGCTCTTATGGAAAAAGGAAATGAAAAATTCTTGAAAAGTGGCTAAATAAAGTTGTTAAACTGGATTTATCTCTAATCATATTTTATTTTTTGTTGTAGAAAAAAGTCGCAGCTTTATATCTTGGACTAAAAAATAATCTGATGGTCAATAATTATTTCCAACATCTGCTTTTTTAAAATAAAGTCCAGATTTTTCATACAAAAATGAATTATGAAAGAATATAATAAAACATTATTTAACCCATTAACGCCCAAATTATTTTCTTCGCTAAAATTTAAATTTTGTATTTCCCACCACTTTTAAAATCAAATTAACTTTAACCTAAATTTATCGAGGATTCTGTCTCGTGAAACAAGGTATGTATTTATCTTCCTCTGTACCGGTGGGAAAACCGCTTTCTTGCTTTTTTTGTAACCGTCCTCAAAAGAGGACACTGGGCGTTAATGGGTTAAAAGCATATGTCTTTTTAAATTTTAAACTTTTATTGGGTCCTCCAGAAAGTTGTGTCTGTTTGGGAAAATCAATTTTAAACGGAAAATTTTGCTCACTAATTATTACAATTAAATAGCGGAAACAATATCTAATCATTAAGTGATAGAATTTTTCGGTACGAATTAATTTTCTCAAACGGGCACGACTTTCCGAACGCCCCAATAAAATTTTCCATAACAGGATCGGCAATGCTTATTACGGGGCTCCTGGATTTGTCTACCCCTTCCGAAAATTTGGGGTGCGGGATCGCTACTGATCTGTCTAGAGGCTTGCCGTAGGTATTAATGATTGAATTTAGTTATTAACATAGGCGATTTTTGATTGCAGAGCTTTTCCCAGTCACACATATTTCTAAATTTTGTTTTGAAAAAAAAAATCTCACAAGTTTTCAATTGCGTGAACTAGTTACATACGCTGTCATAATACATAAATTCCAGTGTAAAGATCTTTGTAATAAAATGCTATTTAATTTCGTCCAAAAGTGGAGAAATTATTTTCGTATTAGTAGAATTTTTCGTTTTGAGTATATTCTCATTGAAATGCATTTCGAAAAATCAACAAATTATAAGAACGGAAGCACTTGCTTATAAATTAACATTTGAGCATTTTCTCGGGCAACTGACAATCACGTGATCTCTTCAGAAGGTCATCTGTTATTGGAAACTTAGTATTACTGAACTAAAAATGAAACGTAGAGTAAATATAAAAATGAATTTATTTTTTCTATTTCAAAATATTTTCTTTTTACTTTATGCAACTCAGTGCTCCGATATTTCGGCCTGATGTCTGCTAGTTGGTAATCCTTTCCGGGACAAAGGAACTGTATTCCTAAAATGTAGAAATAATTGACTTACATCAGTATTTACAAGGAAATTTATCCCTAAAGAAGTTAAAGTATATTTTCACCAACTAAATTAATGTGAAATTTTCATTTAAAAAATCGAAATTAGGAATTAAAATTATGTGATGCCATAGCGCCATCACAAAATTGTTGATTAATTAAAAAAATGCACTAAAAGAAAAAAGGATTCTAAAATAGTTCTACAAATTTTATCATTTCTTCACACACAGAATATAATAAAATAATATTTTCAAAACTCGAAAAAATGAACCCTCACAATACTTTTATGAAGGTAGCGAATCCTTCTTACTAATAAAATATGTTATACCAATAAACTAACAAAATTAAGAAATTTTTTGCAATTTATTTACATGTTGAAAGTTAAAATTAATCTCTAGGTTCGTACACTTCATGGTATTTTCTCGAGAATATATCAGTATTTTTAATAGAACAACAAGTTTAAGTTAAATGCACGAAATTTTGCCTTAATTCAAAAGAGATATTTTATGAGAAAATACTGGTATAAAGGAATTATCCTGACCTGGAAATTCCAGGATCCACACAAACTCTGTAATAATATTTGCTTGAAAATTTTTAAAAACTTAATAATAGCATGGTTAATATTTTATAAGTTCCAAGGATATTGTAGAAAATTAAAAACTTACAAATAAGTTAAATTACACAATTTCTATTTAGCATAAATTCCCTGCTTTCTTTGCAACATTAACTAATTTTTCGCACGAATAACATCAACAGTAATTCTTATGTAATCTGATACTGCTTTATAAGAGCACAAACAATTCAAAATTAAAAATTCTCCATGGAAAAATGCATCTTTTTTCGGTAATACTTTAAACACATCACTCTCTGGTTCATTGAATTTATAAAAACATTGTGGTTAAATTTATATTCAGCTTTAAGTTGGAATAAATAAATGAATTATGAAAATAATTAATGCATGGCTGAAGATAGAGCCTTACAGTTCATCGATATTTCAAGGTATGTCATGCACAAAAGTATCGTTCAATGTCCGATATACAAAAGCAGCAAAAAATCGTTATGTCGCGTGGTTCCCAGACACATGACCTCAAAGAGTTAAATGTTCCTAAAATATCATTTACAAAGTAATTTTCATTCATAAAAAATAATTCAGCAACTGCAGTAGATTAGAATGAAAGTTTGATTTTAACTGTTTTTGACCGCCCAGTAAAGGAAAATATATGCATACCATTCATCAGTCGATATGTTGTTTTGCATGCTAATGAACTTCCTGTAACCTTCCTTGTGTAAACCTTACGGAAATGTGCCTGAGTTTGAAATCTAGATGAAAAAAGAATTAGCGGGGATGGGTTTAGAAAACCTGCTTTTTCTGGATACGGTAGAAGGACATTTAAAATTTCTACATCTGTAAATTTTAAAAGTTTGCAAAGACTTTCAGTAATATAGTAAAGCAATTTCTTTCACTTTGCCCCCCGCCCCCCCCCCCCACCCCGAAAAAAATATTTTTTATTATTAACTTTAATTTTTTTTAGATTTTATTATGTAAATCTTTAAAACAAGTAATTTAATCAGAAAAGCACTTTAAAAATTGAAACTATATTTTTCACAAAAAATAATAATAAATTTAATGATGTAATTTAACCCTTAAATGTATAGTGATGCATATTTGCATCATTTTTTATTAAATCATATATCAATCATTATACTTATATAAAAATAATAATCCTGTATAAATTGTAAATATATGCTACTAAATAAACTTAAAAATCCATTTTAAAATTTCCTGTGTCTAATCCTTAAAATGAAAATTAAACTTTAAAAGAATAATTCATTAATTAAGGGATACCCCTTTGAGCTCTGATGGTAGAATTTTCATAAATTTTTGAAACAAAATAAAAAAAATCTTGCATTTAAGGATTAAAACGCAACTTTTATTTTATTTTGTAATTTTTTTTCTTCATGATTATTGCAGAAAAGTAATAATATTTTGAATAAATATAAAGATCGGGTTCTTTTAATAGCAATATTTTTAAAGATAAAAATAATAATTAAATGTAAACAGAAAAAAAAGTTACTAATTTTTGTACAAATAATTTTTTAACCCTTTCAGGGACAAAGTATTTCTACTCGCAAAATGCTAAAATTATTGATTGTCACCAGAATTCATAGCCAATTTTTTTTTTCAAAATAAGTAAAAGCTTTCAAGATGTACTTAATAAACGGAAATTTTTTATTCCATAAATCTCATGTCAATGCAGCATACAGAAAATAAAGTTAGGTGGTCCACAAATGAACCACCATCCTTGAAGAGCTTAAACAAATATCAGGGCTCGCAGTCCGAATGATTCATTCGAATAACAAAATTATTCATTCTGCTCATTATTACCATTACGAACCGAGACTGGCAACATTATATATTTACCGTAATTTCCCTCGTATAACCAGCGGCTTAGTTATGTCTTTTTCAAACCGGGAATTTTATTTAAAAAATGAATTCAAATAAATGCTAAGCAGAAATAAATTATATTTCATTTCAAATAAATTCTGGTAGGAAATCGAGTTATCTGAGCTGCGGTTTGGCTCATCCGTTTCATAACAGAAAATAATATTTTTTTCTTTATTTAACATCAAACACTTCGTTACAACTTAACCCTTTGAGCTCTGGTCAGTAAATTTCTTCAAAATTCCAAATTTCACATTGGCACCAGTTCTTTGCAAAGAAAAAAATCGGTTAACGATGTACACGAAAACACGCATTAAACCTTTTTCAAATAAATTTGGTCTAATTTTCTGGTGCCGTTGTGATATTTCGGAATTATTATTAAGTGGTAGAAAATTCTACCATCAGAGGTCAAAGGGTTAATAAAACAACACTTCTTTCAGAACGTCAGATGTGAATTTAAAAGTTTTGAATTGAAAGATAAAATGCCAATCTGCCAACCCTGTACAATTAGCAAAACGTAAAAGATCGCTGCAACAGACATCTTTCGTAATGTTCCTAATTTGAATGTATGGCAGACTAATTTTTCAAAAATTGGTACGAATAGAATAAACAAATTACCACTCGGACCTACGGTGTCCCAATCCCGTAATCTAAAAGTAAAATCTTAGATGGCATTTTTCTTACGACTAAACATTAAATGTAAAATTTTTCATATTTAATTACTTAAATAATCAATATTTTTGAAAAACACTTTCAAATAATGCCCTTTTTTCATGTTTTTACAGAAGTTTTAATATTTTATCATCGGTTTTTCAAAACAGAAATTTTTGCCTAATTGAATAAGGGAGGGAGGGGGGGATGTTCGGTTTATACAATGCAAATTTTGCAATAAAACTTTACTGGTAAAAATAACAATTCATGATTGGAGATGGATGCCCGTAGGACATTGCCTCTAATGTCTGTGATACGGGCAAATCATGATTGGTAAAAACATTCTGCTGATATGACGTACGGGCAAATCAGGCAAGCGTATAATCGACGATTCAAAGAGTAAAAAATTCGTTTAAGTTTTAGTGATACGAAAAAAACGTGAAGTTTGCAGCTATGTAAAACTGTTTTATAGAGCCATTTGCGAAACCCGTAAAATTGTTCGAATTTCAAACGGGGATGGGATCACCCTTTCAATGTAGAAATTTCTTTTTAATATTTCAATCGCAGAATTTTTTATCGTCTTTTTTAATCAGAGATTTTGTAACATTTTTCTGTAATTAAATAAGGGGTAATATTCTATTAAAATTTGTGGACGAACTGTATGCACCCAGCATATGACAACAAATAATTTTGATATTTTGAAAATTAAACTGAGGTTTTCTTCAAAAATATATTTTAAGAAAAATTACATCAAACAAGAACTAAAAATATAAGCAAAAATAGATTTTAGTACCGTAATTTCAGGTGTATAAGCCGCGGATCAAACAATTCTTTTTGGACCCAGAAATCTTATTTAGTGACTGAAGACAAATATTTACGTCGATCTAAGTAGTAACATTTGTTTCTTAAAAAATTCTGGGTCGAAAAAGAACTGTTTGATCCGCGGCTTATACACCCGAAATTACGGTAGTTTAAGAAAAAAGATTAAATAGAATGAAAATCTTGTCAAAATTGTATTTTCAAAGATAGCTAAAAATAGAATGAAAATTGCATTTTTATTTTAATTTATTACTTATTTGGGAGGGATACTTTTCGTGTAAGAATGTCATATTTCTGACCTTTATCAGAGTGCTATTGCGATGGAATAAAACCTTCACGTTTATATTTAGCTCCTTTCAACCTTCTATTTATCTATTTATTGATTTCTAGCATGAAAATAGTTACGTTTTTTGACTTTTTTTTTTTTTTTTTACAAATATTTTTTCATCTCGGCCTTATTTCAATGATGTTTTGTAGCTGCATTTAAATTTCTCACTCATGCTATTAAATATAACCCCATTAATGATATTAATGTATTCCGGCGGTTTTTATTATGCATATGAATTGGTATCTACTTCTTTGTTTTATCTCTTTGGCTTTTGGCGAAATTTCGGTAATTTGCGATTTTTATAACTCATTCTCTCGCGAAATGCGGAAGTGAAATTATGCTTGTGTTAGATAATTTGCTAAAGGCGTTTTGTTTCTGCAATTGCGTGTTTCTCATTTTTAATTATATGTTACATTAATGGTTAAAAAAATACACGATATCACCAAAAACTGCTTAGAGTAATTTTTATTCAGTTAAAATGGTAATTATTTATTATTTATTTATGTATATTTCATATTTTCTGAATTGCACAAGAAGTGTGTTTATAATGATACTCTAAATTCTTTTGTCAGTATCAATCATGGAAAATCCCTGAATGAGATAACAAATTAGCACTACTAAATTAAAATAATCTTCATCGGATAAATCAAAGGGTAAATTATGTCATGTTATAAGAAGAAGAATATAAAGCAAATCTGCAACCAAAAACTGCATAAGATTTACATTGAAGTATAAAGAAAAGTAACTAACATGTCCAGAAAATAGAGCAGCTTCAGCTGTAACCGCTTCATAGGGGTTCGTTACGGAGCAGAAAACTTCCACCAGTAAATTTAAGTAGAGAATTTCAATCTATTTAAACGCCACATTAATCGAAAATTTCAATAAAAAATAATAGCAAAAACTGATATTCATTTTTACTGATGAAAATTTACTTCGGCACATTGTAACAACCAAGACAACCTACCTTCTGTCGCTGTGAAAAGGCTATAATACTTGGACAACTTACAGCAGTAAAAATTATTAGATTTTTTACCATATTTCTGAGAGAAATTTCTCATTAAGGAACTTGAATTACACGGTATTTTTCAATTTTGCTGTGGAAGTTTTCACCTGCGGTAATCAGAAACTTTTAATCGAATCAGCCCTTTGAAGGGCGGTGGGATAAAATATATCTCAATTTTATTTCTGAAATGCCACACTTACACTAGAATTTTAATTAAAAAAATTAATTTTATGAAGTACACGAATAAAAACTTTTATCTACTATGAAACAAATTCGTTTTTGAATTCTGGTGTCAATCAATCATTTCCGCATTTTAAGGATATAAGTGTTTTGCCCCTCAAAGGGTTAAAAGAATTAGTCTTCATCTTGTGACGACTGATTACTTGTTGACTCCATACTTCACTTGCAACTGCTAGACAATACACTGTAAATATCCTCTTCTTTATTCATAAATTCACTAAAATTTATTGCCTGTTTTTTATAAGCTTTTATTCACTGCGACCGTGAAAATTTTAAAATAATTCCATCACGTCAGGTTTTCTTACAAATTTCTGATTTTGATGTAACACTCTAATGTCTGTGATAGCATTTGTATTTACTTCTGTCCCTGATTTTGTGATATTTTTTAATTCATGTATTCCTGAATGCCTGAAAGAGCGTAGCAGTATAAACATCGGAAACATGCCTTTCAATGAAATTTCCTATTATTTCCCCAGAAGTGTCTGATTCCTTTCTCCAAACAACACTTCCCCCAATTTTACCTTGAAAATATTGATACTTTATGAGATAAAAATGACCTTTCGAGTTTTTTTAAATTGATTTTCTCAAAAAATACGAATTTCATTGCCATTATATGAGGTTATATATATACCAAAGATGAATAACTGAAAATTTTTGTATAAATTTACTTTTTATAAAAACTATGTGTAACAGCGATACAAAAACTTACAAAAATAAAAATAATATCTTATGATTATCTGAAAACTATCAATTTCCTGTAAAAGAAATTCCTCGTGCGTTAGTATATTGTATATAAATAACAAAATTTTGCGTTGGATATAACATATAAAGGGATTTTTTACAGAAAAATGCTAAAATAATAAAAACTTTCAAATATGATTTTTTTTGTAATTTTTTAGCCGCTGTTTCATACAGTTTTTTATAAAGCGAAAATTATATAAAAATATCCACTTATGCATCTTTGGTATCTATGTTGGTAACCTCTTTTAATGGCATAAAATCTGGTACAGTATTTTTTGAGAAAAACATTTTTTTAATTGAAAATCATTTTTATCTCATAATATATTGATATATAAGGTGATAATAGGGGAAACATATTTTCATAAAGGGATATCCCATATATGGGGGTGGGGGGGGGGATCAGGAAATTTTATTGAAAGTTTTTTTTTACAATACTTATCCAGCTATTCCACTGAAATTCAAATTTTAAATTGAAATTTTTACTTTAATTAATAGCAGGCATTTCGTTGTTAAATAAACTGAAATTTGCTATTTATGTTTTCTTGTATAAATTCTGACTGTCTGAATTACGCCATTTCTGGAACTCATTCTATCCTAGGAATTAGAGCGTTAATTAAGCATATAATTCCTCTTTTTAACCTGAAATCTGGCATCCTGTTCTCGAACAAAACGCCATGTCCACTAACTATTCCATATACAGAGAGTTTGAGTTTTTCGAAAAAAAAAATTAGGCATAATTATATTCATTTAAATATACAGTTTCATTATGGCGGTTTTAACCCTTAAATTCACGATTTTTTGTTTTATTTTTAAAACATACAGGGTGTTTCACTACCAGACCAACAAACTTGCAGGAGATGTATGTGGCAGAGAGACGACTCGTAATCACACAGAAATGCTGGGTCAAAAAGTCATAACTGCGAATTATGGTACAATGGAATGTTGCCAGGGGGGAATTTTTTTGAAATTCAGATTTCTTGATTGGCACCACTTTATGAAAATTGTAAAATTCACGTTATTAAATAACATATTGGTTAAAGCGAAAATAAGGATATTTTTACACTTTCAAAAAACTAATGCCAATCAAGAAGTCTGAATTAAAAAACAGTAGCCCACCGAAAACACTGGTACAAAGAATCGGAGAAGCATAACAGAAACAACACATTAATGGGACAGATAACATTTTATTGAAAAGTTATACTAGAGAAGGTGGCCAAAATTACGACCAAAATTGTCAGACAGACTTGACAGTGACCCTCTGTTCCTCCAGTTGAATACCACGTTGCTCCAGTATCTGTAGTTGCCTGTAGGATACGCGGCAGAATCTTTCGCAACTCAAGGATTTACATGCGGTGCATTTGTCAAGCCTGACTGACGACTTCTGATCGTAATTTCGACCACCTTCTATAGTACAACATTTCAATAAAATGTTTTCTGTCCCAATAATGTGTTGCTGTTCCTATTCTGCTTCTTTGCTTCTACCAGCGTTGCCAGTGGGCTACTTGTTTTTTAAAGGTCACGTTTTTTGATTGGCACCAGTTTTTTGTAATTGTAAATTCTCCCTTATTTTCGCCTTAATTAGTATGTTATTTAACCCATTAGTGCCTAGCGTCCCTTTTTAGGGATGATTACAAAAAAGGGCAATAAAGCACTTTTCACACCAGTAAATAGAAAGATAAATAAGCACCATTTTTCACGAGACAAATTCCTCAATAAATTACGATAAAAGTTATTCGTCTTTTAAAAGTGGTGGGAAACCCAAATTTTCATTTTAAATGAAGAAAATAAGGTGGGCATTATGGGTTAATAAGTGGAGTTTTTACCATTTTCAAAAAAGTGGTACCAATAAGCAAATCTGAATTTAAAAATGTAGGTAGCCTATTGGCAACATTGCTTTGCACCATAGTTCACAACTATGGCATGTTGGACCCTGCAATGCTATACGATTCCAAGTCGTCCCTGTACCCCTACACCTCCTGAAAGTTTGTCAGTCTGGTTGTGAAATACCCTGCATAAGGCGATTTTAAATTCATGGAGTAAACTTTAATGGTCCTTACACAACACTATAATAATTATTTAGTGTATAGGAATGTATGGACGCAAGTGATGTTTTTAGGTACATACATCAAGGGGCCAATTTAGCTGTTTTTTTAATTTTAAAATTTCACATTCATACCAGAAAATTCCTATGCTATTAATTTCTTTACTTGAGGCAGCCATTTCATGATTACATTCAGAAAAAATTCTTCTTTGATATTTTCCGTTATAAAATCGAAATTTTTGATTAAAAAAATTACGGAACTAACCAAAAATTTCGTTTCTATTTCTTTTCGTGTATTTCATGCGTTTGACAGATTTTCCAGTTTTTTTTTAATTCACTAATTTCGATTTCATGGCGGAAATTTTTGTAAAATATTTTTTACTTTAAGCAATCATTATATGGCTGCCATAAAAAGGAAGTATGATCTAGGAAGTTTTTG
Organism: Maratus speculifer; assembly: GCA_964019185.1. Classification (NCBI taxonomy): domain Eukaryota; kingdom Metazoa; phylum Arthropoda; class Arachnida; order Araneae; family Salticidae; genus Maratus; species Maratus speculifer. The sequence continues at coordinate 66,475 of CAXHSM010001357.1, read as the reverse complement.
GTGTGAATGATAAATTTTGAAATAAAAAAGAGTCAAATTGCTCTCCTCATTTCTTACAATAAATGATTGTTACAGTGGCTTGCAATAACCCTTAAATCTTGCACCATAAATTTAGAATCTCCCTGTATTAATTTTATGTTTCTGAGAGTGACACTCAAACGAAATAAAAATAGAAAATGCAGGTAATTTGAGGTAAAACGAAAACAGTTACACACAGACTTAAGCTTCTGCCACCATCCACAGAACATCTGCTGAAATGCGTGATAGTATAATTTGGAACTCGTGGTTTAATTTTAACATACTTACTTGTAATGAAATATTGAATTTTCTCATCGGAGTTGTGCTTTTCTAAATTGAACTCCTCATGTTTTACAAAAATACTATACGTGGTGGAGAAAATAGAGATCATTTTTGTTTTCAGCACCCCAAAAACATAAAATGCCACAAAAAATTAATATTTTGCAGACCTGTGTAATTGGTGACGATCAGCCCACTGGTATGCGGCTATTCCATTAGTGTAATATTCAACTTAATTTCGACAACGAAAGGTCTTTTATCTTTAATTATTATGATTATAATAATGTGCGAGAAAATACTAGTTATCAATAAAATTATTAAAAAGGATTAAAAAGGAAGTGTGCTATTTCAATGTCTTCATTTTCATATTATAAATAGGAGTTTCAGACAACCTTAATTATTTTGATATAAAAAAGCAAAAGGCAAATCTGAAAGAGGTCGCCTATTTCTTTATGCTTTTTAACCTTGTGTAAAAGAAGAAAACATACGGTAAAATTGTTTAGGTGATACTTGTATCTGTAATAAAAATTCAAAGATATAATTAATATTTTGAATAATTTTAATTAGAATTGACAACAGTTCTTGTTGTTATATTCCACACATATGAATTTCTGCGAAATTGCAGCATGTCATTTGATAAAATTCAACATACAACTGAAGACTATAAAATATTTTAAATATCGTTAAAGAAATTCATTACGTGCATTACCTATTTTTAGAAATTTTGTATCAGAACACTTTATATATGTCGAAATAAAAAACACTAACATACAAGCATCATATTCGTTTCTAAACTTGAACATAATCGAGTGATTTAAGATACATACATTTCTAGGACGGTATTTCTGGTATGATATGCTTTTTTTAGACGTGTTAAAATTCAAATACATTAACCCCTTGAAGAGCGGAGGAATAAAATGTATCCGACTTAATTTTTATTGAGAAATGCCACATTAGCACCAGAATTTTGAAAGGTAAATCTAAACTTTATCAACTGTGTGAAGAAAAGCATTTATCTATTTTGAAATAAATTTGTTTTTGAATTCTTGTGTCAGTTAATCATTTCAGTTGGAAATGCTTTGCCCCTCGAAGGGTTAATGATGCTAAACCTTCTCACTTGTGAGCAGGGATGAGATTTCCGCTTTTTTGCACACCAGTAAAATTTTAGAGAAAATGCTACATTATGTAATCGAAACATTTTTGTGATTTAAGTGAACAACATTTTCTCTAAGATTATACTTGTGCCCAAAAAAAGCGGAAATCTCATCCCTACTTGCGAGACAAATATTACGACATAAAAAAAAATTCAGCTTCAAATTTCTATAAAACATCTCCAAAGACATATATATATCTATACATAGATGCTTATGATATACACGCATTTATTGAAAAATCTCGAAGTAATTTTAATAATTCTAGAAACAATTAAATTAAGTTAAAGGGGATTCTTTAGTGTCTCCTACAAGCGACACCAGGACTAAAGATGATAAATGTTATTTGAGCACTAAAAATATCGGATGCTCTGTATAGATGCGAATTTCTCGTAGAAATTTTTCTGTAATAATACACTGATCATATGAGCACTCCGCGGTAGTTTTAGTGTAAGGAATCTACGCTAGTACAGGGTTAGTAAGTATCATAAGAGTCGGGGGATTTTAGTTGCTTTAGTACCGGAAATTTCATAGTGTACTGATTGCTATATCTGAAGATAATTTTTTTAAAATTAAATAAGACAAATATTACTTTGCAAAAATTCTGGGAACATGTGCTTGTAAGTCCTTGAAGCTTGCGAACCCTGTTGTAACTTAAATATGTTCACCAGCTAATGTTAACCCTTAATTGCATAGGATAGGACGCGTTCCAAAAAATCAGAATTCATACCAGAAAAATCTTATTAATAAATTTTTCTTTATTTAAATACGAATGGTTTGTCATTAAGTAAAGTGAAAATTGCTCTTTTAAATTTCTGGTGAGAATACGGTATATGTGAATAAAACCCCCAATAAATCGGGAAAACTTATGGTATCGAAAATGATACAATATGCATTTAAGGGTTAAACTGTTGGCAGAGCTCTTCTCAAATATCTCTTTTGGATCTAAATATAGTTAAATGGTACATATTTCAAAGGATATGTGAGGTAGTTGTCAAATCAGATATTTTTATGTACTTTTTCGACTTTGATTGCAGATTTTTTTAAAGGACTTTCGGTTTCTAACCTATTTTCGAAAAAAATAACTGCAATTAAAATAAAAAAATTACGAAAATAAACAGTAAGACATCGGATCCACAGATATCCTATAAAAAAATCATTTACAAATATTGAAACACAGTGGAAAAGTATAAAAACAACGCTGTCATTGGTTTAAAATTAGCTTGCAGGCATTTTTGCATTACCAGCGTAGACTAGTAATAGAATCCTCTGCTACATGTTTAATTCCATACATAAATATATTCGCACTCACCAGAACATTGTATAGAAGCTGAACTTTTTCAGTATCTCTGATCCACATCATATTGTATAAGACTCATAAACTCGCATTATCTTCTTTATTGAGCCAAAATGGGTACATTCCTTTTAATTTTCAAGAAGTTTGCCTAAAATAATTTTATTTAGCAACTTTCTATTAAATTTTTAATTCTCAGAGTTCGTAATTGTTTCTTACAAACTCAAATTTTGTAAGATTTTTCTGCGAAAACTTAAACAAAAAATTCTATTAAAAATTTTGCGATAAATATAGTTTTCTATGTCCCAAATTATATAAACACTTGATTGTAAAATTTGTAACATCATGAAGTACTGATCAGTAAGAATCATAATTGAATAGAGTTTATTCTACAAACAACCAGTACTGATTCAAAATTAAATTAAAAATAAATAAAAGATTCATTTATGAAGAAACAGCAATATGTTTCATTTTGAAATACAACATTTACTGAACTGCAATGCGCTAAGCAGATTATGTATCTGCATCTCGGGAAATGCATCTTAAATTGATTCCATCCGATCTCAAAGTTCATTTCCATCAGCTATGAAATAAGTGTCTCAAGCAGAGGTGCCGATTGACAAACGTGTTAATTAGTGACATTTAGGGTGAATAGTCAGGTGAAGACAGAAACTGTATTTGTTGTTCTGAAAAGAAGATTTGGACATTCGTCGCAATATCTTGACGAGCATTGTCCTGAAAAAACTTTTTGAAAGAAGGGTACGGATTTATCCTTCAGAATTTGTCTGATGGACAGTTTCTAAAAGATTATCATTGATTCTTAGAATCTGGAATTACTCGTCTTATTTAATAGTCCCTCAAACCGTCACACTTGTTATTCGTCCTCTTTGACGCTGGATAATTAAATTCTGAAAGTGTCGTTGACGTGTACATCATCTAACATATATTTGATCACCACTTTGCATGAATTTAACACTAGACCGTGCGGAAATTTTATTCAAACTTTATAAAAAAATATGTCACCACCAGAATCTTTACTAACCCTTTCCGGCACGGGTAAAATCTTTACTAAAATGAGAAATTATCGTCTGACACCGGAATTCACAAACGAATTTTTTAAATAGTCTGACTTCCTTAATTTAAGCTTTTATTATAAAAGCAAAATTTTACTAATATATTACTGGTGCCGTTTGCAAGTTTGGAATAAAAATTAGGTATCCCAGACCGGGCACAGTATGCCGGAAAGGGTTAATAGCTATTCAACTTATTTATTTAACTTTGTTATCTGTGGTTTGTATTTATTAATTTTTTGAAAAATTTTTTGGTTCGAGTGGACATTTAACTATTTCGTCGATGTCGAATTGACACCTTTTGGTCGTTCTAGTGTTAAAGACAACTTGTTCCCAGCATGACATTGTCTACGTCAACGATCTCATTGTAGCTGTAGATGCCGATGGTTTTTCATGAGGGGAACCCTGTACGGATAAACACTTGCACGCAGTTGATGATTTTGCAGATGCCGGATGAATTGCTGAAAAAAAAATTACACACCCGTAGAAGAGCTCCAACATACTTAAAACGAAGCTTGTCAGTTTGGCCTCTATTTTGTTCCTGAAATTTCAATTTCATGCCAGAATTTTGAAAAATACAATTTTTACCTTAAGTAATCATGAAATGTCTGTAATTAAATATGGAAAATAAATTACATCTTATATGGATATACATTTTATTGGTATAATCGTTACGAACTTATTTATGGAATAAAAAATAAATATTAATAAATTTAATTGACATAATTAATTGAAAGAAAAATCCATGTTCTTAAAAGCTCCCGCCATCTTGGTAAGATTGTAATGAAGAGGTGTTATAATTGAAAATAACAGTGATCAACAACATCATTTACAATTAGAATTTTATCGTCATACATTTAGGATAAAAACTGCGGTAAAGATAGTCTATGGTACATTTTTCAGTCTTCTTGCAATTTTTGTTAAAATTATGCTGAATTGGAATATTTATAATTTCGTATACTTTTGTCAAGTTCGTTCTAAAGATTTTCTGGATTCAGACCGGATAACAGGGCTGGCCATTTCAAAAGCGGAATTTTTTTTGTGCGAAATACACTCAGAAATGAATACTCAGTTTTCACGAAATTTTCTTCTTTTCCGACAAAACCGTTTCTTAGAAAATACTCCGAGCGAATATTTCGTCGAATTGAGTGAATTAGTTTCTTTGCTTGTTTGACGATAGAAATTTTGTTAAAAGTACTTATTCGAAAAGTGCAATAAGAGGTGTCATCTATTGAACAGTTTAAAAGCGTGTGTATTCATCGACAGAGGAAAAAATACTATCTTCAGGGAGATTCGAACTCACGACCTTCGGTATGGGAGACCGTCGCTCAAGCTATAACTCCAAAGTGCTCTCGAATACATATGACTTTAACCACTTAAATAATCAATATTTTTGAAAAAAATTTTGAACACTGCCTATTTTTTCAGATATTTTCCAGAATTTTTAATCTTTTATCACTGGTTTTTCAAACCAGAAATTTTGGCCTAATTGAATCAGAAAAATGCTCGGATTAAATAAAGCAAAATTTTTAATAAAAATTTACTGGTTTTAGTAATAAATTATGATTGGAATATGGATGCCCGTACGTGATACGGGCAAATCATAATTGGTAAAAACACATCGCCGTATGACGTACGGGCAAATCAGGGAATCGGTTAAATGCATGTAATGGAATTTACTATGCGTTTATATTTTTATAATGTCTATTGTAAATTTTTCGATGGTGTTTTAATTCTTGCAAGTTTTAATTAATAAGACTGATTTTTTATTTATTTTTTCCTATGACGGTTCTTATGTAGGTCATCAACTGTTTTATCCTGATAATTCTGTTCACACCAAAATTCTTTGTCCGGGGTCTATTAGGTAGTGGCATGTACTTAGGGCCATAGCCATCTTTATATATATTTTTAAATATCGTTTACAATACATCTCCGATCGATAACTTTTCCGCAATCTTACAAGCGTATTGGCCTTTTAGTGACAAAAAAATCACTGGTTTACGAACAATAATTGCTTAAATTTTAATTTTTTAATTTCAACTAAATTATTCATGTTGATTAATTATCAAATAAGGCCAAAAGACACTCTTTTGATAACAAAACTAACGAATGATGAATGGACGGAAATTTTTGCATACGCAAATTTCAAATTCCACCCGTATAAATCAAGTGTCTATAGCATCCAATCATAATAATCATGTGATCAGTAATTGTTTGCATATACCTAACTTTTGGCGCAATTGCCCTTTTTCTTTGCTGAAACGCTCTGACAAACAAATAAAAGACACTAACTGGTCAAAAACATTTAACGGCAACTGTTCATTTTAAATTTATTTTAAAATATCCTACTTCTTCACTGTTTCTCAACTTAAAAAAAAATCACTTCTTTTTTGTATCTATATAGCTTGATTTGTTTATGGGGGCAACTTCACACAGTATATAAATAAAGTTATCATGAAATATACAAAAATGCGAATTTTTCTCGGTATCATTATCAAAACAGCCAACAGAGATTGAATTGTATTTATAATTCCCCACACATCATTTCGATCCAACCAGTCGTTAGCACTTGAACAGAGTATGCTATTAATCTAAAATATATAAAATATGGTGCATATATTATTGTTTTTCCAAAAATATTTAATAATCTTCAAACTGTCACAGATCAGGCCACGGGTTTTGCCATTATTAAACTATCGTTTCACCAAAAACAACTTTATGGCGCGTTTTGTGTGAAAACTCATATTTTATTGATCTGCATTGTAGCGTTGCTCCAATGCAGTAGGGGTTGGGGGCAAACTGTCACCTATAACTACATTTTTAAAGAAATTGTCTACAAGCTGAATCGTATAGATTCGGTAATTAGAGAAGGCAAAGGTAACTACAAAAACTTTACTGGTATCCGACGGACACAGTTTGAAACATTTTTTCTAATATAAAAAGTTTTGAATCCGGTTTTCATACGATTTAGCCCTTTGAAGAGCATGCGAATGCGTTTGTGTAATGCTTAATTTCCCCAGAAATTTTTAAAATTTTTATTTCTAAATAAGGAAAAACGATTTTCTAAATCCTTTTCCTCAAATTCTTAAAAGTAAAACTTATTTAAAAGTTTATACGGCAAATTTCAATTATACTTAGGTGAGATATAATATATTCTACTGCCCCTCAAGGGGTTAACTTTCCCGATACTGAAAAATTCTATTCGCAAAATGGTGAAATCAATGATTCACACCCGGAATTTTGAAAAATAACTTTGTAAAAAAGTGAAAAACTCGTTTCTTCCAGCTTTCATCGCAAAGGGAAAATTTTAATAAAATATTCTTGGCGCCGTTTATAAGTTTTGAATTAAAATTAGGTATCCATACCAGAAATTTTTTATATCATTTTTTTCTTTATTTACGGCAGATGTTTTATGATTACATCAAGAAAAAGTTCTTTTAAAATTTCCGATATAAAATCGGAATTTTAAGTTGATTGGTTGATTGGGGTTTTATAGCACAAAATCACTTAGGGGACATGCTGCGCCAAAAATAAGTGTACTAAAAAATCATAGTGAAAATGAACAATGAGAAAGCTGCCTGGATGGGCTACCCCATCCAGATGTAGTCTGACAATAATAGAAAAATACAGTTTAAAATATAGTCAACCAAAATTTTTGAATTTAAGTAAAAAGCTTCATTTCTATTTCTTTTCACGCATTTCCTGCTCTTGGCAGATTTGCCAGTTTTGCGTTTTCTTTATTCAAAAATTTATACCCGAAATTTTCAAAGAGGAATTTTTTCTTTATGTAATCATGTTTGTTTAAAGTAGAAAAAAGAATATTATAGGAGCTTTCTGGTATGAATGAAAAATTTTGAAATAACAAAAAAGAAAAGAAAAAAAAAACATATTGGCCGCATGGTTTTTGTACCTCAACACTTCTCTTGCGCCCATACATTCCTATACGATAAATGATTGTTATAGTGCCATTTATCAACCCTTTAATTTTGAGAATGAAAACAGTGAATTTAGAATCACCTTGTATAGTAATGGACCCTGTACATGATGCAGATATTATATTAAAAAACTTCATACTTGAAAGATATTTTAAAATCGATATTAAATCCATCAATTAAAATGAAATTGATTTAGAAACAAGTTGCATTTGAAAGCATATTTTTCCCCTATGTGACGGAGTAAAAATTAAAAATTTGGGATGTTTATAAATTAAAAAAGTTCCAAAACCGAAATTTCATCGTTAAGTGTTGTCATTCGCAAAATGACGTCAGCGTGACGAGGGGACACCTCTGTCCTTTGTAATATAGACAGTATTGAAACATGTGGTAAATACATTTAGCTATTTTTGTCAAATTTTTGACTAACAAGTAGGGGGCCAACTCTGATAATCACACATTTTGATTATTTTTATGTATGTTGTAGGGTAGCGGATTTATACACCCCAACTTAGTTCTCGAGAAACAGGAAGAGGGGGGGGGGGGGGTTCTAATATTATAATACAACTTAAGTACTTATTTTATAATACAATCCTTATGTTGGCGTAGCTCATTCGGTAGATTGCAACATCGTACATCCGATGACCTCGGTTTAGATCCCGGAACGAACTACACTTTCTTTTTTTGTTTTGTAAATATACTTGTAATTAAAATTTACTATACTCATCAATTAAAAATTGTGAATCATTATAATTTTGACGTATTGATTTTTTATATTATTTGTAACTAAATCGTTATATAAAACGGTTACTTAAAAAAAAAAATAACCTAAAATCATAACATGCGAACCTCCTGCATTTTTTAAATCAAAAAATTATGTCCCGAACCACAAGTTTTATAGATTAATGGAATTAAGGGAATTTTATATGATTACTTTATTTAATGCAAGACATTTTTAAGTAAACGAATTTTCTGATTGGAAGTCCATTTCTTTTATTTAATAAAAGCCGGAGGTTGGCAAGTATGCCTGAAATGTATTTCATTTATTATTTATCGATGTAATGATATTGAATAATTGTGTCAATTCGTGATTTTAAAAGAAAAATCCTTTATGTATTGCCGTAATAAAGGAAATGAATGATATGAAAATAATGGATGATTGAAATGTGCTACAGTTGTTCACACCTAAATGGTTTTATTAATGTACTTGTAATTTAATATTCTCAATTTAAAAAAAAAAAATTAAATCGTACATTAATTACAATTTAAATGTCTAATTTTTATTTAGCCTATTTTCATTTTTTAATCATTCTTAAATTATTCTAAGTATTTAAAGACATTAAAAAAATTGGATCTTATATGATTAGCAAAAATTCTAAAATCTTTTCTGACAGCCTCTACTTGTGGCAAAAATAAAAGGAAATGCAAAAAGAAGGTAAAGATGAACTAAAATGATGAAGGCACAGCATATACATATGCAAAAAAGAGATTGTAATTTAATTCTTATGCTACTTTTTAATATGATTATGCTTCTTGATTTGAAAATGGAGTAGTATTATTATAGTATCTACTTCCCTTATTGAATCAATATATAACCGGTATTTCTTTAAATTCACGAACTGGAACAATTGTTAGCTATCATTACATCGACAAAGAATATATCTAAAATGCATTTTGCAAGAATTTTTTAAAAAATAATTAACCGTTTAAAAAATACATGATATATATTTTTAAAGTAATTTTAAAAAATAACAGTTTTATGAGGGTTTATGCAACGACTGAGTTACAATCAAAAATAAATACTTGAAAATTATAATTGATGCACAATTTTGTAATTAAAAATGAGTTTATTAAATTGCAATTTAAAGTATATTTATAAAAAAAAAAAAAAAAAAAAAAAAAAAAAAAAAGTTGCGCGTTACGGGATTGAACCCGAGATCCCTGGATCAATGAGCTGACGCTCTACCAAATGAACTACGCCAACGTAATATTTTTGCAAAGCAAGTATGTAAGTTGTATTATAATATTAGACCCCCTCCTGCTGTTTCTCAAAAACTATGGAGCGTGCCAAACACGATGAACATGAAAATAAAAGGCCTTTATCCAACAACATATGTAAAAATAATCAAAATCTGTGATTATCAAAGTTGGCCTTCTCCTTGTAAGACCGCTTTTATTTTCAGCGCTTTATTCACGCTGAAAAAAAAAAAAAAAAAAAAAAAAAAAAAAAAAAAGGAATGACGTGTTTACCTTAATGAATAATTATTTTTAATCCTTTGCGCTCTGATGGTAGAAATTTCTACCACATTATTTTAATTCCGAAATGTCACAGCGGCACCAGAAAATTCAACCAGATTTACTTGAAAAAGGTTTATTGAAATTTTTTTTCTTTTTTTCGTGTTTATCGTTAATCGTTTTTTTTTCTTTGAAAAATACTAGTGTCAAAGTAACATTTGAAATTTTGAAGAAATTTGCCCACCAGAGCTCAAAGGGTTAAAAACAATCCCCGGTAGATTTTTATTGCAAATCTTTGAGAAAATCTACCTTGAAGATTATTCTTTGGAAATAGTGGAATTCAAAGTAGTAATCGCTCCAAGTGATATAATGAAAAGTCTGGTTTCATTTATGATTAATAAAAATATGCGTTCATGTTTCTCCACAAAATATTAAAGATAAATAAAATTTTACGAGTGTAAGCCATAGCAGCTAACTTTTATACTTTTCTCTCATCTCAAAAATTGGCATATATAAGCGGACCAGAAATTCTGGAGTATAACAAAGTTTTAAAAAAATTTCGCACGCTTCAGGTTTTTGCCAAGACATATATCATTACTTTTTGTAGAAATTTAAATCTATGTTCAACTCTCGAAATTTCACATAATTTAAGAACAGAACTTTCTATAAGAAAATACCCAAGAATTCCCGTCTTCATATTCCAGGACAAGTACGATGTCTGCTATATATCAGTATTTTTAAAAAATATCTTCCCATTGCCGAATTTACAATAATTTTCGGGTATTTAAAAAGGCGAAGATAACTAGTCGAAAGTACTGACATGCAACATATATTTTCTCCAGTGTAGATCTCGGCTTATACGCAAATACTATTACGGTCAATAGAACTTTTTTGAACTATTAAATAACTATCAAATAAAGTAAAATTTTCTACTAAATTTTAGAGGTAAGTAAATAGCGTCAAAGTTGGTATATATGCGCAAACTTTTAAAAAGCACATTTGGTTTCTTCTGTAATTTAGATTAATTTAACCCATCAACCGCCAAAATTGTCAGGTTGAAACATTCAAAAATTTATCTAAATGTCTTTTGCTACGACAAACTAGGAAAAATAATTTTCCCTTTATATGATCTTAAAATTTTATGTCTTTAAGTAAGGACAACTTTTTAATTGAAAAACAGTGGTGAGTATGTATATAATTTAAATATGTGCATTTATTTTTACTGTTGGGTGAACGCAACACCAGCGGTTAATAAATAAACATTAGAACTACCGGAAATTTGTGTCAAATTTTATAAAATTATTTCACACCAGAATTTTTATTTAAAACAATTTAACTTAACTGTTTAAACTTTTTTTTTTTTTTTTTGCATAATTTTAAACTTTTTTCATAATTAAGTTTCTGGTTCGAATTGAAACATATTCATATGGTAGCCGTTAACATGATGGCTCACAGTAGTTTTAGTACCGTAATTTCGGGTGTATAAGCCGCAGCTCAAACAATTCTTTTTCGACCCAGAATTTTTTAAGAAACAAATATAACTACTTAGATCGCCGTAAATATTTGTCTTCAATCACTAAAAAAGATTTCTGGGTCCAAAAAGAATTGTTTGATCCGCGGCTTATACACCCGAAATTACGGTATTAAAATGAATCTCATAGCTGCCAACTTTTAACTAATCTTCCGTAATACTTGGATTATATTAATCCAGGTTAAACTCATTTTGAACCAGAAAATTTATTTTAAGAATTTTTATTTATTTAATTTCAGGCTTATAGGTTGAAAATATTTAATTTCATTTCTTTGAAATAATTCTGGTTTGAAATTCGTTAAACTAGGGTCAAATTAACGAACGTATTACGGATAACTGATATCAGGTTGGCACCTATGGAATCTGCTTCAGTCTATTGAGTGTTTTTCTTTATCATGAAATGAAAGAAATTATGTTTGGGTGATGCTTTTTTATATATCAACGCGGCATTACAATGTGCTATTTTTTTATGCTTCTCTCAAGCAATGGAAAGCTAAAAAGTCCTTGCATTTGTGACAGCAAAATTTCATTTTATAAATAAGAAGTCAATGACCATTTTTGAAATATGAAGTATCAGACTGATGAAAACTATCTGAAAATTTTGATGATTATCAGACTTTATCAAAAACTGGAATAAACAAAATATGATGAAAGTGAAGAAGTAGAGTAAGGCCAAGCTGATCATTAAACAACAATTGCTCTTCGGTTCGTTGACTGCCCGTTATTTTTGAGTAAATAAAAACGTCCAAAATAGTTTATTGTAGTTATATAGAAAAATGATAAGTAATCAATGCGCTGGTACTAAAATTACCGTAATTAATATGTGAAGAAATTTTGCATGTTGAATTTCCTATCGCCAAATGATTAAGTAGTTTATTGAATTATAGAAGTGTGTTGAACATAGTTTTTCAACATGAATTAAAAGGGGAAAAAAATCTGGATAAAAGTTCAATATAGGTTCAACGCAAAAATATTCGAAGACATGTAATTCTGAATAAAAAAAAGATTCATTTTAAAATATCTCAGAGTAAAACTGAATATTTTGTAAATGATATATTCGCTAAATTAAAATAGAAAAATATTCTGATATATTTCTGATATTATTAAATTGGGTCGAAAAATGATTCACTGGTCCGCGAATTATACGCCGGAAAATACGGTAGTTATAAGTAAAAATGCTAAAATTGTCGAAACAATTCAGCAATAATTTTTTTTTATAAATGTTTTATTATAATGCATAAAAATGAATGTAAAATGTACAGATATTTTTATAATGTGGAAAAGTATAAGTAAAACTGTAATAAAATAGTTAAAGTTTGCTATTTATGGTTCCATATATTTAAATCATTTTATCATTCCCGAAACATGTAATGAGACATTTTCAATACCATTATTTAGAGAAGATTTAACATGTTCGGTGCCGCGCCATCCATAAATGAGTGATGGGTATGTTTACGCATCACCAAAATATGGGCGACGCTCTTCCTGTTCAAGTAAATGGCTATGACGTAACCAGTATGGGTGCCCAAGTGCTGTATATACCGGTAAATTTTAAAATTTCTGATCGCCTTACCTAACCAGAAAATTTTCTACAATGAATCAAGGAGAAGAAAACCTTACAATATTACTGGTTTGGGGCACCCACCCTGGTAACGCCACTGAAATGATACTTTCAATTAAAAATTTAAAAGAAATTTCATAGAATAATCACTGGAACAGAAATATAGGGTGTACAGCATAAAAATACTAAAAATATACAAATGTTGTCAAAACATATGTAAAAGATTTTTGTTTTGAAAAAGTCGTGCGAAATAGAATTTAAAAAAATAGTTGTTCTGGCAGTCCGGCAGTTGGATTTGGATCCAACGAGAAACTCAGCTGAATCACGTAGGCGACGAATGTGTTAGAAAATATACTTCCGAAATAGTTGAAACATTGCATAGGAATTTTTCAGGACAAATATCAGTATTTGTAAAGGAAAAAAATATCAAGTTTGAACGCGTGAAATTTGGTAATATTGAAAAAGAGATCATCTCTGAGAAAATAATGATACCAAAAGGTACTGTATCAAAATGTACTGATAGTGTATACTGGTATCAAGGAATTTCTATGCCTCAGAATTTCAGGACATAAACGACCTGTTCATAGTTAATTTAGGTAACATTTATATGCAAATAAACTCAATATAAAAAGACCAAATTAGACAATTCGTCAATATAAAAAATTTCTGGCACCTAACGGTCACATTTTTCAGGTTTTTACATCTACTCTGTAACTTTTCAGATATAATGGATAGATACTAATTTTGAAATAAAGTCTTTTGGAAAAAGCGAGTTTATTTTATTATATGTTTCCCATGTCCACCATTTTTAATTAATCGCAGTCGGTAATTTCCATGTTTAACCCCTTGAAGGGCGTTTCGATAAAATATAATCCCACTTAATTTTAATTGCGAAATGCCACATTGACACCAGAATTTTGAAATGAAAATTTTAATTTTATCAATTACGTAAAGACAAACATTTATCTATTTTGAAATAAACTTGCTTTAAATTTCTGGTGTCATTTCTTCATTCTAGCATTTTATGAATAGAACTGCTTTGCCCCTCTAAGGGTTAACCTTTTCGATTCCTGCGTCTCTTAGATAAATTTTATTCCATCGGCACCACTTTTTGAAAAGAAGTTACTTTCAATTACACAATATAAAAATGACCTAATTAAATAAGGCATATTTTATTTTCACCTTATTACTGGTGCCAATATCAAATTTCGCAAAAAAAGATGATGTCCAAACAGACTAGGCACACGAGTGCAAAAGGTTAACACTAACAGTACTACAGTCAAGATAGTGGTATGTAAAAGAATAAACTGTCTTAGCACTTTATCAGTCATTTTTTGTCTTTAATTTATCATTTTCAGTATTTTATATGCATAATTACAGGGTTCGCACACTCCTTATATTTTGTAAGGACTCTGGCACCACTGTTAATGATAGATATACATATTTAGTTTTTAAGAAACAGAATTCGCAACCACCTCCTCGATTCGCAATTTTCGCAATATTTTTCTGCAGAGAAATACATTGAAAATGCTGTAAAAATTTAGTGGTAGATCTGTGCGAACCCTGAATTACTACTGAAAATTGTTTCCTTTCCTGTCCTGGCTTCATTAACCACTTAACCGTTTAAACGCCAATGTTCCCAAATGAGAACATTGCAATATTTTTAATTCAAAACATATACTTTCCAACATAACGATGTTTTTATTTTTCCTATAAAATATAAGGTTGATTTGAACTTTTGAAAAAAAAAATATTACTGTTTAAGCATTTATCACAGGTATTAAAGAATATGTAAACTTATTAATTTGCATAAAATATATATTATTTGCTTTATCTTAATCTCTATATTACATACATTTGACTTATAGGGATCTAAATGTTTTTGGAATTCGAGAAAATATTTAAGAACAATATACTATATACAATATAGTGGAAAATAATTTGTTATGTTTGCATAAGTTGTCAATCAAAATATTTATTTTGATTTTGCAGAAATATTTATTTTTGTTATTTTCTAAATTTGTATGCATAAATTAAAAAATTTGAAGCTGTAATATTGGAAAAACAAAATTATAATTACATTGCGATATTAATTCGGCGTGTAAACGGTTAACTGATCAATATTTTTTTAAAGAACTTTCAAATAATGCCTATATTTTTCATGTCTTTTACAGAATTTTTAATCTTTTGTACTGGTTTTTCAAAACAGAAATTTTTATCTAATTGCATCAGAAAAATTCTCAGATTAACTAATGCAAAATTTACTATAAAATTTTACTTGTGAAAATAATAATTCATGATTGGGATATAGATACCCGTACGTGATACGGGCAAATTATGATTGGCAAAAACTCGTTGCCCGTATGACGCACGGGTAAATCAGGGAAGCGGTTAATAGCTTTTTTAAAGGGGCGGGTATGAAAAAATAAAAAATGAATCAGCTTACTTGATAATAATAGTATAATATATAGAGATAATAATAGCTATATAAGTCTCTTTAGAAAGATCACTCGGAAAGTATTTATTTATGTGTTGCATACTCAAATTAACTTATACCTGTAATAACAGCTTTAATAATATTTAGCAATATAATAATATCATACAACTGCAGAAAAGTGTTTCAAATTCTCAGAATAAACAAACGAGGCGGTAACGAATGCTTTATTTTAAAAATTAAACAGTTTTTTCTTATCGCTAATAATGAAACTAGACTTTTTTGAAGTTTCAAGGGGTGTAAAAACCTTGGATAATATCATGTAAGACAGAAAATATGTCACGGTAATAGAAGCACGGGGGATCGTCAGTTTGACCTCTCTTTTTACGCAAAAATTCGGAATTCACACCAGAAATTCCTAAAGAAGAATTTCGAATTTAAATTTAATTAAAAAAAAAAAATCCGTCATTCATTTCAGCAAAAAATAACATTTTTATTTTCTGGTATGAATACGGAAGTTCTAAATATAAAATGAATTCAAATTGGTAACTCTGCTGGTGCTGCAGATCGCTTTTTACTCCTATTTCCGAATCATCCCATTCAATCGCAGAAATTTATGGCAAAACCTATAGCCTATTTAAATCGCAAATTTCCGGCACTTGAATGAGTTCAATAATACCACTCTGAAATAGTGGTGAGCATAAACTTTCAGTATTTTACACACAGTTCGATATTTATAACTGGTATTACCAAATACTAATATTTACCTTATTTGATCTCAAAATTTAGAAGGTGAAAAATACTATTCAGGAACACAGGCACCAACTTAACCTCTTAATTACAGTTTAGGACTCGTGGCTGTTTTCTTATTCTTTCGTACTACAATTTACAAAAAAAAAAAAAAAAAAAAAAAAAGGTAATTTTCTTTAGAAAATACCGTATTATATGTGTATGACAAAGACTATTTTTGAAAAAATTGTTTTGATAGAATAAGGAACTAATGGCTTGGACAAAATAGCTTCGAACCCCGTAATCAAAGGTTTAATAAAAGACTAGGCAAACATACGTCACTACTTATAAAACTTTTTTTTGGCTTTATAAATCACAATAATTAAGACAAATAATTTTAAAAACTACTGATTTAAAAATGGCTGATATCGTTTTTCACATAGATGAAGTCGGCGCTTACGTTTGGAAAAAACGGTTGAAAAATCTTTAAATATAATAACCGCAGTTCCTAGAAAAATATCAATTTTTAAATAATATTAGCTTAACATCTTCTCCTAAAAATAAAAATTAAATTGAGATATAGTAATGAATTTAATATACATTTCTTTTAAGTTTTATTCACCGAAATTTTCAACTAATACCATTATATAAACACTGAGTATTTCAATGAAAATATTTAGTTTAATATTTTTTTCATTTTGTACAAAATTAAGTATTTAATGCAGTCGTTGACCATCCGCATCACTGCTGTTGAATGAAAGGGTCACGTGAATCACGAGTCAGAAATACATGCATGCGCACTTGAAACATGAACTTTCACTCTAACTTAGGCAAGTTAATTGTAAATGGGCATTGTTACTCACTATGCATACAAATGTTACTTTCATGTTCCAATACAACTTTTTCCACCTGCATATGTCATCATTCACAGTATAACTACGGTCCAACATAAACCTGCTTCGGTAAAGTGGGGCATAAAAGTATTATTGCAGGTTACCGGAACCTCTAGTAAATAACGCTGTAACAAATAAGTATCCACATGACCCACATAATGGCGACACAAAGAAATGAAAGGGAAATTTTCACACGGGTCACCTTTGTTTACAAATAATACAAGTCCAATGTCAGATAATGAAGGAAAAATAGCACCAGTGGTGCAAGAATCAAAATTTTACTTTACATGAGATATGACACAGAATTAGTCGATATAAAAATTACTTAAAGTGGTGTGTAGTAAGGTGATGTTATTTATTTTTTGATAACTACAATGAAAGGCATGTATTTACAGTATGATAAAGTTTAATATTGCTTTTAGATTATTGGTTGCGAAAAATATCGCAAATGGGGCGCAATTACCTTTTTATATGTGAATTATCGAAAAATACATCATGTAATACTGTCTGTCTGGAAATCTAAATATAAAATTGTTCCAGATGAATGAAAAAAATAAGCATCATAAGCGAAAATAATGCATTAAGAGGCAAATTAAAAATCTGCTAGCATTGAAAGGCTTGTTTACAATTTGGACATGTTTGAATAAAATTAAAGTAAAATTTATTCTAAAAATATTTGATTCAATTTTTGACAGGGTTCGTATGAGTCCCGTTTTTTTCCAGGTGACATATCGGTATTTTTTGTTTACAAAAAAAGGGGAAAAATCTAGTTCGAATGTATAAAATTTCGCTTTATTTAAATAGAGATTCCCTATAAGATATTACTGGCACGAAGAATTTCCTAGCATGAAAATTCCAGGAATCGTACGAGAATGATTGAAAGCATAGTATTAATATTTTAATTCTAAAATGTTCATAATATGGGAAAAAAACTGTCAAAAATAAGTAACCTATCAAATTTATTACTACATTTCAGACTGCAGAACAACTACAACTTTAAATCTAATTTCGTAAAGAAAAATGTGTTGAAATAAAAGCATTTTCTTTCACATTTTTTCGCTTTCATAGTCGGTGAATACTTTTACGTCACCATTTTCCTATATTAACACTAGAACGCCCGAATGGAGTCGAACCGACTCAAACTATGTGATTAAATTTTAATTCGAACCAGAAATTTTTTCTTGAAATGATTTAAATTTAATCTACGTAGTTTTACTTTAAATAAATCAATTAAATAATTTTGAATAACAATTCTGGCGAGAAATATTATTATGAAACTCGAGTAAAATTTTCGGGAGTTCTAGTGTTAAGCAGACATAATCTCGCGTTTATGAATTAGCCCGTCACCACATGCGCCTACATTTGTAGCGTTAGCACAACAAGGGATAAATCTCATCCATTTTGTCTCAAATTATATATTTGGCAAAATATGTTCTAAAAACGAATCTACTGCTCTACATTTTAAAATGCATTCGTATTTCTTTTTTTTTTTTTTTTTTTTTTTTTTGAAAAAAAAATGTTTTTCATGTATATTTTCAGATTTGTTGCAATTTCTGTAAAATTCACGTTTTTTCCTAGAAAATATGCAAGCGATTAATTTTATCCCTCAAAACATGAATTATTTTTTTCCAAAACGGATCATTTTACATTTAATAACATTTACATTTAGATTATTTACTTTAATAACATTTAATGAATATATACAAGTAGCTTTCATCTTACGCTTTCATTAAAATCATTTTAGTTTGTATTATTCCGTAAGAAATAAATCTATCGAAATGAAACGTCTGTACAAGGGTAGGAATTTTTCCCCAACCCTCATTTTTCTTACCTCCTAGTGAACAAGGAAGACATTCCTTCATCAATCCCTCCTGGACCTTCGCCTTGAAAGGTACAAAGAAACTCAGATTTTGTTTCCCTTTTCTCGAAGGAAAAATGTGGATGCGGTCAATTTTATCCCAACACATGGGCTGACTGGTTAAGTTCGTCATCGTTTTATATATAGATGACTCAAAATATTCTTTTTTACTTACCGTAATTTCGGGTGTATAAGCCGCGGATCAAACAATTCTTTTTGGACCCAGAAACCTTATTTAGTGATAGAAGACAAATATTTACGGCGATCTAACTAGTTATATTTGTTTCTTAAAAAATTCTGGGTCGAAAAAGAATTGTTTGATCTGCGGCTTATACACCCGAAATTACGGTAATTTTCCACTACTACCTTTTTTTTTTAGATTATTTCGTAACATTGCGTCGATTGGAAAATCGTGTCGTGTCGGGAAAATCAATTCGTACCGGAAGTTTTTGACCGTTAATTATTATTAATTCAGTTATCTAATGAGTAATAACAGGAAGAATTTCCCGGTGTGAATTAACTTCCCAGACACGACACAACTTTCCGATCGACCATATGCATTCGCAAAAAATTATACAATTTTTTGAATACAGTGAAACCTCCAAATAAGGGACACTTATGGGACCGGAAATTTTGTCCCTTAAATAGAGGTGTCCCTTATTCGGAGTTTTTATTACAGTGAAACTTCCAAATAAGGGACAGCTATGGAACCGGAACTTTTGTCCCTTAAATAGAGGTTCCCTTATCCGGAGTGTCCATTATTTGGACGTTTCACTGTACCACTTTTTCCAAAGAAAAATCTTTTTGGTTATATCCTAAAACAAACAAGGTTCTACACTATTTGAATGTTCTAAGGAGTCTCCTACGATATTTAATCCTTACATAAGTGGTGAGAAAATACTTTCCACTTAATTTTAACTCAAAATTAACGGAATTGTGCCAGAAGATTAAAAAAAAAATACTTTCATGATGCACGTGATAGAAAGTATTATTTTTTTTCCCCAAAACAATTTGCTTGTAAATGATGTGGGCAGTCAATAATCGCAATCAGTCGCATACAAAACTGATTTGCTCGGGTAAGAGTTAAGATAAGAAAGTATTTATTTAATACTGAAATTGCAGATTTCGTTATCGACACCTTTATTAATAAAATTGTAATACTTTTTTTCGCTTATCGTAATTTCTCAATTATCTGCCGCACCTCAGGTAACTCGATTTTCTACCAGAATCTTTTAAAAATAAAATGAGACTTATTTCTGCTTCGCACTTACTTGACTTTTTTTTTCAATAAAATTTCCAGTTTGAAGAAGACTTAACTGAACCGCGACATATACGCGGGAAATTACGGTAAATAAGGGGGAAAATATTATTTTTTAATAAAAATCTAAACTCCCTGAACAATTTTCCGTAATTCTCGTGCATCAGCCGAGACTACATTAATTCTTTCAGGCAAAAATAAAAAAAATTAACCACTTAACCCTTTGAGCTCTGGGGTGTAAATTTCTTCAAAATTCCAATTGTCACATTGGCACCAGTATTTTGCAAAGAAAAAAAAACGGTTAACGATTAACACACACACAAAAAAAAAGGCAATAAACCTTTATCAAATAAATTTGATTGAATTTTCTGGTGTCATTGTGACATTTCGGAATTAAAATTAAGTGTTAGAAAATTCTATCATCAGAGCTCAAGGGGTTAACTGATCAATATTTTTGAATTTTTTTTTTTCAAATAATACCTATTTTTCTCATGATTTTTACAAAATTTTTAAACTTTCATCACCTGTTTTTGAATACATAAATTTTTGCCGAATTGAATCAAAAAATTGCTCGGATTAAATAATGAAAAATTTACGATAAAAATTTACTGGTGAGAATAATAATTCGTGACTGGAATATGGATCCCTATCCGTGGTACGGGCAAATCATGATTGTCAAAAAACTCGTTGCCGTATGACGTATGGGCAAATCAGTGTAGTGATTAATAATTAAATTTTTTAAAGTGCCAAGTTGAAATAACTTACATTTTATTAAATAAATTTTCGTACTTCCACAGATTTATTTCAGCCGTGGCTTACATGCTAGAAGTTACGGCACTGACGTTTATTTTCTAATTACGAATAGCAAGCTAAAGAGACATTAACTCATTTGCATCCTGAGCGCATGTATAATCGGAATTTTTCTGGTCCGCTTCATCAAAAGTGCATATACGTGCACAAATTATTCATAAGTCTCTTTCCGAAATCCTGTGTAGGCAGTTAGTAAATTCTAAATTCATAGATAAAAGTCTGACACTTTTGTGTATAAATAAGTGTTTTGCTTCAATTGTTTTAAACACAGACTTTTAAAGCACATGTTTTTTACGTTTACACATTATTTTTCTGTCGTAATTCAGTAGAGTCTTATTTTTGAATTATCAGCATCATGTCTAAACAAGAAAGAAAAAAATCACGTGTCAAGCATAGATTATGAAACACGTTCCTGAACAGTCAAAATAATATAACATAATTTAACCGTTTAATAAGTTAAAACATTATATCTTATTGAACAATATGGAAACAAATTTTCTATTTCACAGCAAGTAACTTGCAGTAAATCTGAGAAATATACGCAGTTTTATTGTATGTGAAATAGTTAAACATTATTAAAATATGCCACAAATAATGCCCCCCCCCCCCCCTCTACCACTATGTAACGGAATTCTTTTGTGAAACCCTCAAAATGAATAACAATTTTTTTTTCGGCATATTCTACAAAATGTATATTTTAGTTATCTTCATAAATGCATATCACTTTTATTATGTTTCGATGGGTGTAACATCATTAAAATTAAGCACTTAAAAATATCTTATCCCATCGGCAGTACTGTAACGTAATATTTTTATTGTCCCTGTATTTGAACTATGCTTTCGATTTTACTAAAATTTGAAAAGACTCAACAAAATTCATTAACTCCTTGAGCTCTGATGGTAGAATTTTCTACCACTTATTTTTAATTTCAAAATGTCACACTGACACTGGAATATTCGACCAGATTTATTTGAAAAAGGTTTAATGCATTTTTTCGTGTATATCTTAAACCGAATTTTTCCTTTGTAAAATACTGGTGCCAATGTCACATATGAAATTTTGAAGAACTTTACACACCCGAGCGCAAAGAGTTAACAAATATATATTTAAAATTTCAAACGACTCAGTTGGGTAGTTTTTGTGCTATTCCAAAGAACATTATTATATGCGGAAAGATAGACGGATGAACGGATCAAACGACGACAATAGAAGTGACGTATTTGTATAAATATAAACGCACCTAAAATACAGTTGATTTTAAAAGTGCATGCCGAAATTGATTTTCAAAAATCACTACTCAAAAACAACATTGTAACCGGTTTCTTTTGTGTGTATCCCTGAAATGGGGTTAAAAATGCTATGAATTTTCTGCTCTAACGTAAATGTAGTGAAATTTAGTTATTTATATCAGTATCAATATATTTGTAACAGAGTAATGTCATTAAAATTCTCTTCGAACGATTTTTCCAAATAGACTATAATGTAATGGAATTCTTTTGGGTGCTCCTGTACATTAACTATTAATACCATATATCCAGGTTTCGCGTTGTTCCTAAAATTTTCGTACTTTCCTACCACAATTTTTAAACGGCAATATTTATTGTATAATTCTGTTGTAGATGTTAAATGGACCTTCGATGAAGATTTTTGATTTATAATACTGGTAGCAATGTGTGAAAATTTTAGGAACGGTGCAAGACCTACATATACCTTATATACAATACCAAAGGTGCCTCTAGGACCCCAAATAAGGTTCACCAACTGTATTAAAATTCGAGTGTATTCAAGGGAGTTACAGCGACAGACGGACAGACAAATCGAATGTATAAAGACTTTTCAGCTTTTTTGGAAAGTGTTAAAAACAGTAATTTTCCTGTGCCGCAATAGAAAAGTAATATAAGTTTTAAGTATGGAAATGATGATTAAGAAAATGCCGCTATAAGAAGATGTTTAAGAAGTGGAATCTGCTGTATTACGAGACATAAATGTTTGAGATACACCCCTATGGATTTGGTAATTTTCTGAGCTAAATAAAATTATGAATCTCTTTTTACGCCATTTGCTTTTCCGTTTTTTATACATTTTTAAATATTTCAATTTTGGTACAATAAAATACAAATATTAATATAAATATACGAGACTAGATACAACCGATATTAGAATCTCTACTGAAGAAATTTGGCAGATTGTCTTTGAAAATTACAAAATGAAGAATACAGTTCAAACATTTTCATTCACGAAATTGTCCTGCCTGCTTTGCATAGCATTAAATAACATTTTACTCATGCTGATAAGATATGATGCATGTTATTAGGTACCTTTTTAATATTAAAGAAAGAAGGATAATTCTACAAAAAGCATAGATTATGAAACACTTTCCAACACTTCCAAAATACTTTATCACTAGAACTGCCATTAGGGGGCAAAATGACCCCTTGCCAGATTGATAATAATCGATTCAAACCAGAATTTTCTTCATAAAATATGTTAAATGTGTGCAGCAGAAAAATAAACTAATTAAGTAAGTTAAATAGTTTAAAATTGAAATTTTGGTGAAAAACCCTTTTTATGAAACTTGAGCAAAATACCCGGCGGTTCTAGTGTTAACAAAACTTTTTCGTTTAATAATGTAAATAAGATAACCAACAAAACATTTAAGAAACACAGAGAACATTTGAAAATCCGATTTTAGTAATTATCGTTAATACCCGAAAAAGTAATTTAATACTTTCGTGCAGCTCTCTCTATCATCTAAAGATTTGAATATATCGTCAAAGTACGCTAAACACTAATATAATAAAAAAACTCATTACATAGTCAAAAATTCACCTTTAGCAATTTCTAGAAATTAATGGAAACGTACTTGAATTATTTTGTATAGCCTTATTTATTACCTAAGGACTCTTATATTCGTCATAGATTAATCAGAAAATTAACTGAGGAAAAAACATGTTTAAATTACTAGAATCACACTTCGAGGAAATACGAGCAATAGACGATTATTTATCCAAATTATTGCTTGGCCATGTATATGATGGATTGATTTCATTTATATTCTATAAACATGTCGGTGAATATTAAAAGTATTTGATCTTGAACATACACATCTCAAATTAAAAAAGAATAACTTTCAAACAATTCACAATCATTCTCAATAATGCTTACGAATTCTTTAACGTCTTCAGTCCCGAGAAAAATCTGATGCATAGAAAAATTATTTTATTAGCAAATTATGGCACTTTTAGGCTTAGAAAAGAGAAAATGAAATTAGTTTTTTATTCTTTAAATTTTTAAATGGTTAAAATTTATGTCCCCATATGGGTACATCAGGTCACAATTGAATAAAAATGTCATTCTTTTAAATAAATACGACCAATTTTATTTTACAACAAATAGACTATTTTTAGTTAAAAAAATTATACCAATTTAAACAACTTAAATGATATTTTACCTAATATTTTTGATATATATGAATTACTGCGTCAAAATATTATACATATCTTTTAACAATTGTAATACAGATCTTGCTACTATACTATATATACTATACATATCTTGTAATTTTATACATACCTTGTAATAATAATTTTCTAATCATATGTCATTTCTTATAGAATTTTTTGAAATAGTTATTATTCTGAAGAAAAAGAAATAGATTACATTTCACGCATTTTACTCTTGATTTTCCTTTGCATCCTTCCATGCACTATGGAGATTGATGTACCCTAGCAACAGATTCTGGCCAATGTCCAAACCCATCATAGCGAACCTCAATTTTGGGAATAGCCATGGTTATTCTCCTTTTTTATTGAGGATGAAAATTCATTGGATGATTGCTCTGATTTTCGTGGTCTTCCAACAGTAGACTTTTTTTTTCACATTTTATAAGGACTTCAGCAATGTAAAGACAAATTCGAGTAAACTCATATGATCTCTTTTCGGAACATTGGAGGATCTATAACCTCTTATATACAAAACCCAACTATTTATCGTAACTATGTTAACCTTCCTACCCTGAATGGGTCTAATCGACCCAGTCCTATAATGCGTTTCATTCGATTCAAACCAGAAAAATTTCCACAAAGAAAATTAAATAAATAACACATAGATTTAAGTTAAAGAAGTATGTTAAATGGATTTAAATAAAAATTCTGGTGTGTAATATTATAATCAAATTTGAGTAAAATTTCAACAGGGTAGGAAGGTTAAGAAGGTAAAAAGAGATCCGAACTGGCTATTTACGTATTCGCATCAATGAACCTATCATTTAGATTGATTCCGCCCGTATGTGTTTTATACATTCTTATTATAGCTGGTCTGGTTAAAGGAACTTTGGCTTTTTTTTTACACTAGCGCTCACATGTCTGGACTCACTTACACATGTGGTGGACATCATATGCACATATTTCTTGTCCTTCCATTTCAACACCACAATTTTGTTATCTGATCTAGTAATCTCAGCCCACTCACCACATTTCATTGCACTGTCTTTCACAGCATACATTTTGTTTGCAACATCACCTACTCTATAAGTCATGACTGACCCAGTACACAGAATTCTCTTTGAAAGAAGATATTAAGCAGTTTTCAGTAAAATATCTGTTTACAGTGTCAGTGAAATATCTGTCAGTGAAAATTACTTTCATTTACGGGTACACTCTCACTTATTATTGTTATTATTTTGACACCTGCTTCACCAAGCTGTAAGTCTTTCATATCTTCTATACAAGAACGGCATTTTTCCCTGTGTACAAGAGAAAATCCAGTACACTATCACTTGAGGCAAGAACAAAAAATTTTTATTCCAGAGGTTGGACTTCGAAGGAAGATATTGACGGAAGCCACATTTCCCCCAAAACGGGATCTTTTCCACATCAATTGAGTTAAATTTAGTCCCAGGTATTTTAAGACAGGCATTTCTGACTACATTTAGTAATGTACGTACTCTCCATAGGCGATCTTCTGTATCAGAAGAATGTATTACAGAATCAGCAAAGTGTAAATTTGATCGCAAAAGAAGAATCTATCTCTTTGCATTGCATTTGTCACTCATGATACGAGTGAAGACTTTTTTGACTTATACATGTGGGCTTGTAGAATACTAAATATTTTATAACATTTCAAACGTGTTAGAAATTTTTTAAGTTACTAAAAAGTATGACATATTTTAGCAGTAAATTCAGTATATTATTTCATAGTATTTTCAAAAATTAAAAAAAGCCCTTTTAAATTGTTTTATAAGACTAGATAAAATAATTTATTCATTACAAAAAAAAATGTTAATAACCAAGTATACACAATAGTTTAATTAGCTGGAAATGTATAGTAAAGAAACATTGTACCCAAATGGGTACAACATATTCACAGATGTTTTCAACATCCATGAACAAATAACAACATTTATAAACAACTCCAAATCCTTCTTGAAACAGTATAATTTATAAAAAATGCAATAATTTTTTTAATTCACTCACAAATTTGTATTATTTACATACTGACGTGAAGTCATTGATAAATTGCTTATGTCATCCATTTTGGAAATGTCTCATTTTCAAAGTCACATGCTTCCTCCTTCTTTAAACGTGTATCACATCTATTGGTAATTAGGACACTGTGATCTATCTGAATAGCGATTGCAGAAAATTATGCATTTATTATAAATTTTTGGGAGTAATTTTGCCTTTTGCTTTAATGTACCCAAATGGGTACTCCAGGACTGAAGAGGTTAAGTAGTCCTCTATATGTTCTATAGAATTTTTATACACCACGTAGTGTGCAAAAAGTTTTTTGAACTTGAAACACATATGATAACAAAAAACACATATTCAGCAATCATCCATGAAAGAAAATACTACAAATGTAGTATTGTATCCGAAACCTTTTATGTGTCCCGGTATACAAACGATAAATGTGATGCACTACATTCTACTGCAAACATTTTGTAGTGAACCAAAGTAATGTGTAACAATTTCATCATTTTGGAAATAGTATAACTTAATTAACCGCTTCCATGTTATGCCCGTATGTCATTTTTATTAAATTAGGTAAAAAGTTCTGTTTTGAAAATCTGGCAATAAAAGATAAAAAATTCTGTAAAGGACATGAAAAAATAGGCATTATTTGAAAGATTTTTCAAAAATATTAATCGGTTAAGTGGTTAAAATACGGTGTGAACAGTTTCTCCCTGAAGATTATTATAAAACCGGCTTTTTTGTGTGACTTTGTAAATGAATGATACATGCTTTGAAGCCCATAGTCTATAGAAAGCATGTTTTAGTTCACCTCAAAAATTCGTTTCAATTTCATCTAGTTTGTAACTTAGTAACATCATTAAGATAAGTCTCAAACGATTTTTCTTCATAGACTATAATATGACGGAATACTTTTGCTGTCCCCTGTACGACTACTGTGTGTGCAACAGGAAAAACAGTGTATAAAAATAATCTTCAAGTGAACCCCAATAACATATTTAAATTTCATTGTGTTTAAAATTGTATAACACTATTAAAATTCATAAAAAGAAACCCGTAGACCATATTGTAATGAAAAAAGTTTGAATGCCACTGTAAATGAACAATGGATGTTACACACTTCATTTGCAATACCGAACATGCCATGGCAAATCTTAATGACATTATCAATTACGTGTGAATTCGAGAAGATTTATGCGAATTAGAGCACGAACAGATGCAGACAGACAAACCTAAAATCTAAACACTTTTCAACTAAGTTGGAAAGTGTTAAAAACACAAAGCCATTTTTTAACTATTTTAGTTTTGCATGAAAACTTGGACCTTAATCTAAATGAAAACGTAACTCCGGCCTATATTACAGGGTTCCCAAATGGTCCGCGAACTGAACACCAGTATTTTTTAACAGAAAATTTCATAGTAGGTTTCTACAGTATTTGTACTAAAGCTAACCTCCGAAGGCGTTTTCTGCGCACTTTGCAAGAAAAATATAAAACAAAAGTCTTTCTAAAAAAATATTGATGTTCAGTTGGCGGACCATTTGGGAGCCCTGATAGTAAGGCTCCGGACACAGGTGTGTTTTTTCGAATTTCAAATGAATTCGGGGAAATCCTTTCTTCTCCTTCCTCCTATAGTTTATTGACAACACAAAAGGGGTAGATTACAATAATTCAGGATATAACGATCTCAACCCTGCTTCAAGGAAAAATTCCCTGTCCAGCAGTTGGATTGAAGTTTCCCTTAATTAACATGGAAAAGTCATTACAAAAAAGACACGCCGCCTGTGAACATAAAACACGCCAAAGTTTGACTGCAAATAGTGGTTATGTATGTCCGCACCTTAAGGTTTTTATCGTATCGTACGACCTGCTTTTGTATTCCATTTTCACAGAAAGGAGCAGCCTGCTGTGCTAACCCCTGAATCACCATTTTCGACATCATCATTGTCATTGTAGGGTTGATCACCAAATTGCTTCTTTAAGCACATAAACAAGCGTATTCACTCTACTCTACGTCAGGATTATAGACAGGATCTCCTCACGTCATATAGTTGAGAACAACTGCATCACCCTCCGTATAATCCTGAACAAACACAGAGTGGCTACCACTTGTTCCCGTAATTATAGAAGCAACTAGAAGGTAAGCACTGCGACGAGGATGACGACGTCAACACAGCGGTTATGCAGTGGTTAGAACTTTAGACAACAGATTTTGGTAAGGATGGAATACAAAACCGTGGTATTACGATACGATAAGTGCCTTAATATGGACAGAAATTACGTTGAAAATCAGATTAACCCCTTAATGTTGCATTAAATTACGGTTTAAAAATTCGAATTCATTATTGCCACCATTTTTTTGGAAAAAAATATTCTTTTTATTTAATGATAAGTAAAATGATACCAGAACAAAACCAATTACATTATTTTATAAAACTGGTGGGAATCAAACATTTCTGAATAAAAGCCGTGAAGCTTGCAGCCCGTGAATGTCTCGGGCTTGACGATTAAGTGGTTAACACTTTCGGGGCACGGCATTTCTGTTCCAAAACGTTCAAATAATTAATTCATACTGTAATTGTCAAAAAAGTTTATTTGTTAACAATGAAAAGCTCTTTTTCACGCAAATTATCAGACTGGTATTGTAATAAAAACTTACTGGTGCAATTTGGAAATTTGGGCAGTAAAATTAACCGTTTGCAGACTGCAAGCGTCGCCCCTCAAGGGGTTGAAGTTCAGCCTTATATGAAAAGGGTATCAATATTAGAAAGGACAAAAGTGTTCGTCCGTAACGCTGACATTATGTTAACGGTGGCAATAGCGATTAGCTAAATTTTGCTTTTACTGAAATTATTTAAACTTCTAAACATCGCATATTTTCAATTTTTACACAATCAAATAGAGAAAAAATGTACTTTAAAAATTTTATATCTTAATAAGGCTTATTGGGGTATTATCTCAAATGAAAATATGCAATATAACCTTTATAGTTCTTTTACGGAACAAGATAAATAACTCACTTGCATTGTATCTTATCATCATCCACTGCCATGAGACTTTTATTTTGGGTATGGTTTTTACAGGGGTTTTCTAAATATTTAAGAATAAGCTTCTGCTATGGCCGAATTTATGTTTTGATAATTTTTTTCACATGCTTGTTTTGTATGCCCTTGCTGAGAAATTGCATAATTAAAACTTTAAAATGAATTTTTTATAGTTTCTAATGAAGGCACCGTACTTTTACTTAATATTAGGTAACATAGATCCAGCAATATCTTTTTCTACGTTACATAATGCTCACTAGGGAGAAATATATTAATCGGATGTTAATAAAAGATTTTATTTCACTGCTTGACTAGCATATATAGCACACACACACACACACACACATATATATATATATATATATATATATATATAGAGAGAGAGAGAGAGAGAGAGAGAGAGAGAAAGAGAAAGAGAGAGGGAAAGAGAGTGAGAAAAATCAAATGACGGCGATAGAGATATTACAATGAAGTGACGAGAAAATGTAACTTTTGCACAGATGCTTCCTAAATGAACTTGTTAGTAAAATGATTGTTTCTGTTAATTAACATCGAAATTACTATAGAAGTTTTAATCCATTAGTGCCTAGCGTCCCTTTTTAGGGACGCTTCAAAAGGTGCATTTAGCACTGTTTTTGACACCGGTAAAAAAGAAAAGCAATAATTATTTTATTTAAATGATGCATTTTCGTGATTAATGAACTAAGCTTAAATCTTCTAAAAATAGTGGTGCCAACCAAATAAAATTTACGCAAAAGATGCTGGGCACGAATGGGTTAAGGATCGTTCAAGAATATTGATATTTGTAAATATGAAAAACATGCAATGAATGGGTACGATATTTTTATAAAAATATGAAATCACTACAGTGACATATTAGGGTGGGTACCCAAGAACTTTGAATACCAGTAATTTTTTTAAGTTCTGTTCACCTTATCGAAACACAAAATTTTCTACTATTAATGAAAGAGAAAAAAAAACTTACAATATTTCTGGCTTTGGGTATCCACCCTGGTTACGCCACAGCACTAGGACTTTTTTACACTGTTATAAAATAGAAATATGTAGTCAATCGTAATAATGTTATGTATTTCTCAAGAGCAAAGTTTCGTGATTTCTTTATGTGATTACAATTTGGAGGCGATCCCATGTAAATATTAACTATGTACGGCAAACCAACTTTTAAAAACTTATAGTACTACATTTGGGACGCAGTTGTACTTTAAACCGAAAAGCACTATATTTCAAAATCATCACCGCAAACGTTTTTATGCAGTAACACATAAAATATAAATTTTATTTAAATGAAGATAGCCTACTTACTGCTACTGATCGGTATAAACTCAAACGAAAATCCATTTAACCTCTTCGCTACTGGCGATTATTACAGTATTTTTAATTATTACTGAATTATTTCTTCTCTCGTTTGACTTCAGAGCGAGATTTTTGTTTTATTTTCATTAGCTCGAATCTTAGAATTCGAAACATATTATTCTTATATCGAAATTTGATTTATATTTTAGTATCATAAATAAAATGGGACAAAACTGATGTACCCATTTGGGTACTCAGGGACTGAAGAGGTTAAATACTTATTCTTATCCTAGGTTGTCATACACTGATACATTAAAAACCACTTTTATTGAAGTTTTATTGATATTTTTTTCCTAGTGTCTGTTATCGGAATAAAATAAAGTTAAATTCAATCTGTCCTATTAAATTTTAAGTTGCGATATGGTTGAGACATGAGAAATCATAAAAAAACTCCATTTTAAAGTTTCAGCTATCCAACTTCTTACTAAATGCAATACTGGTCTCAAAAAACTATCATGTGAAAGTTTTTTGAAAACATAAAATTAACGTAGCAAAGGCTTCTGAAGATTTATTAAAATATCATAAAGGAATTAATTCATTTTTGTTTTCTATTTCCGGTTATTGAACTCTACAAACGCAAAGAAATATCGTGTTGAATCTTTGCTTCTTATTTTCAAATTACATGCTTCATAAAATTGTCTCTCAAGCAATAAGTTACTTTGATTATTTTAAACATCGATACAATAAATACCTACAAATCAATCTTCATTCCGATATGTAGTTTTCTTACAAACAATTTTTAAAAACCAGTCATTTTTTTTGTCGTCGTAAATAGTATTACCACTTAACTTGACTGATTTATCAAACCAAATCTAGCATGAATTTTTTTTCGTTGATAGTTCATTCTTCTGATTGAGATTACGATTGCAATTTCTGAAAAAATAAGATAATTTAAAATTTTACAGAAAAAAATTGAATTTTGATGTCTAGCTTTCACATTCGAAAAACAATGATATCTTTCTAGGTGAATTGTGGATTATAAAATTCCAGAAGATATTTGAATACTTGGGTTGTGAAAAAAAGGAGACAGTTAAAAAAAATTTCAAGTATTTTTGTTTCTGATGCTTATCACTGTTTTAAAATTTCATACATGTTTTGAATACAATACATTAATCCAATGATGTCAAAGAGAAGGCTATCTGAAAACACTATTTTTTAAACAGGAATAGTTGACTCGTTGAATCGCTGCGATTCGATGATTAGATAATTCAATGATTGCTTAAAAAGTTTAGGTATCTCATGGTTATCTCGCGGACCACAGTTTTACATCCCTGCATTAATACTTTCGAGGGGGGGGGGGAGCAACAAAAATATTAAAATAATTGATTGACACTGAAATTTATGAACAAATTTATTTGAAAATAATCAAAAGCTTTTATCTACGTATATTATGTGAGCACGTATATTATGTGAGCAAAACTGTACTATAAAATTCTTCGTGGCAACTGGAATTTGGGGGGGGGGGGGTATATTGAAGTGTTCGCGCAATACAAACAGTGCCCCTGAAAGGCTTAATCCTTTGCACTCGGGAGGTGATTCTCACTGACCACTAGTGTCCGGCATAAATGGGTGTTCCAAATGTTCTGGACACCAGTATTTTAAACTAATTTTCTTCGCCTTCTTGAATGGCCGAATAATTTGCGATAAAAGATCACGAACTAAACTGTAAGATATTATTGATAACCAAAGCATTTTGGTGTGGAAAATCAGAAGTCATGATTTAGGGGGGACACTAACAACACTAGTGGTGAGTGAGAGTTACCTATCGAGTGCAAAGGGTTAATAGCATGCACCTCCTTTTTTTTTCTTCCTTTCTTAGATCAATAACTCTAAGCTGAAAAATTGACACTGGATACAATATTTGACCCGGTTCATTGTTCTGCGGCCTATTTAAACAACTACCTATTAGCCCCATAAATGTGGTGGTATATAATATATCCCACGTAATTTTAATGGTGAAATGCCACATGGACACCGGAATTTTGGAATGAAAATTATTAATTTATAAGGTATGTGAAGATTTTTTTAATGACTTAAATTTATTTTTAAATTCTGGTAAGGATTCAACCATTTCAGTGTTTTACTATTAGAAGTATTTCTCTCTTGAAAGGGTTAATCCTCTGTTGCCCATGGTAACATTATGCTATCACCAGTGTTTCGAATTTAGTGGGTTAATTCGAACTTTCTAAATCCATACCAGAAATTTAAAATAGCAATATCGGTTTTAGTTAATAATACACTTTTCGTATTTATGTAAATCAAAATTATTATTAAAATCTTCTGATATGAATTCAGATTCTCTAAATTGCGAAATTTTTAAACCGCATTGTACCATGGGAATTGCAGGGTTAACTCCTTCTGGGGCACCGTTTGCAGTCTAGAAACTGTGAACTGGCACCAGTAAATTTCGATTTCATAATATAGGTGAAAAAGAGGTCTTGATCATTTTCAAATAAATTTGTTCGTAAATTGCGGTGTGAATTAATTATTTGAACATTTTTGGAGCAGAAATATCTTGCCCCTGAAAGGGATAAATAAAGAGGTTTCTCCTATGTTTGTGCATAACTATTTTAGCGAGATTATGTTCAGAGCCGGATCACCGCGGGGACGAACTTCCACCACTGTTTTCGAATAGCAATTTTTACCGATAAAAGTAACATACATTCTGCGTTTAAATTGTGTGGAACTGTCTGTCACCGGACGGCCCATATTACATTACGAGTATAAATCTGTGCAAACTTTTAACATACTCTTGGCTTTCTTTGAAGAATGTAAGACTTAATATTAGCAGAATCCAGCCTGGTCACCCTGTGATGAGCAGTTGGCTCGGAAATCGTAAAGAATAGACCACGGTATCAGATTAGAAAGAAATTAATAAAATCCCTATCAAATTAACAAAAGTGTCAATTTTCTTTGAATTAAAAGTAAACTCTAAAGACTTGCCGAAAGAAATATGAATCGTTTAAGCTATTATATCCTTTAATAGCATGCTTTAGAAGCAGCCGACCGCTACCGAGTGAAGTCAGCTTATAGGCGATTATAAAAGCTTCATGCAGGTTTAATATCATTCCACGCCGAATTTACAATTTCATGGATATGTGTAACAAAACAGCATTCATTAATAATCGGGAAAAAACTAGTTAAAAGAAGATGTATTAGCCTTGATATCCTAATCCTTGTGATTGCTCCTCTTCACCTTGGAACTTGCAAATTGACATTAACGGTATCACTTAAAAATCCATTCATTTCCTTGAAGTTCCTTCTTACCTTTCACAACAATAAGATGAGCTCGATTTCAAATGACCTTCTAACTATCATATGGTTCTTCTTTATAATAGCTTTAAAAGATTATTAACCTCTTCTCTGTCACTGTCCATCTTTATGGCCTCGTCAAGTGATACTTTAACATTTTTTAGATTTAATATATGCTATAATTGGAGATTGAAATATATTAAAGATATTTTACCTGAGTATTTAATGTAGGTTTTTTTCCTTTGTTCATACTAGTGTTTCAGCCTATCTAATGCTTAGATCAGTAAAGTAATTGGGTGTAATTGCACCTTTTTTCTGTGTCTGAAATTTATTCAATTTTTAACAGGGGTCAAGCGAAATAGACGCAAGGGCTATGATTAGCATTTTATTTAAGAAATTCCTGTATTCATTCGGCATTGTAGATTTAATATTTTCTCTTAACTGAAATTAATTTAAACCTTTGCAGTCGTTTGTCCAGTCTGACTGGACATCATCTTTCTTTGCAAATTTTTTTGGCACCAGTAATAAAGGAAAGTAAAATATGCCTTATTTAATTACAGCATTTTCAATATCGTGTAATTAAAGGTAACTTCATTTGAAAAACTATTGCCGACCGAATAAAATTTGTGTAAGATACGCCAGAGTCGAAAAAGCAAGGCCTTTCAACCCATAGATAGTGTTATTTGCTGCTATTTATTAAATAGTTTGAATAAATTCTTTTAAAATGTAAATAAAAATAAAAGTGAAAAAATATGTTGTTATATTTACCATCAAATGTTGCGTTTGATAATACATTTTCGTCAACACTGTACTAAGGTTCGATATTTTCAATAAAAGAACTTCAATAACATCCATACTTTCGTGTGATATTTTGTTCCCTTTTCAGTGAAAAGAAGAGGCTTCTCTTAAAAGGCTATTTTAACCCTTTGAAGGGCAAAGCACTTCTATTCATAAAATGCTGAAATTATGAATTTGATTGACACCAGAATTTAAAAACCAATTTTTTAAAAAACATATCAATGCTTTTCTTTACATATTTAATCAAATTAAATTTTCTATTTCAAAATTCTGGCGTCTAAGTGTCATTTCGTAATTAAAATTAAGTGGGATATATTTCATCCAACCGCCCTTCGAGGGGTTAACCTTTTCAGGGCAATGTACTTTTATTCGTAAAATGCTAAAATCAGCGTCAGAATTTAAAATCAAATTTATTTCAAAATAGGTACAAGCTGTCTACAACCTATATAAAATAATCATTTCTTTCATCTCTGGTGTCAGTGTGGCATTTTGCAATTAAACATAAGTGGGATGTATTTTATCCTACCGCCCTTCATTGTGTTAACACTTTGGTGGGAATTATATGTTCCACTTAATTTAAATTACCAAATGCAACATTAGCACAGAAATTTCAGACAGAATTTTGCATTTATAATGTATTTGAAAAAAAGCTTTTACTTGTTATGAAAAAAAAATTGTGTGTAAAAGGTGGTGTCATTCAATCATTTCAAAATTTTAGCAATTGAAGTATTTTGTCCGTGAAAGGGTTAATATAGTGTTATTAACTGGGATATTGTTAACAAAAGATTACATGCTAATTTTATTTTCATCGGATATTTTTTAGTAAAAAATTGTTATTGTTAAATTTATGTGCTTCATCTGAACTCAAAGAAATAATGTTCCTTTGCACTGTGTATATTTTTTCTGTTTATTATGAATGAATGCTACAAAATGTTTTACTGATTTTCTTTCATGGTAATTTAGCTGTTATACCATTATTAATAATGACGTTTAAATTAAGCTGCTAGAACTTTTCCCCTTCTCTTTCTCTACTTCAACATCATCCCTAGCGTTCGATTCCGCATATTTTATTTTGTTTTAAAGATTACTCTAAGTTTATTTTATTTACATCTTTTGCTTGTTCAAATTTTTATGTCATATTTAATTTAATTTTCTTTCTTAAATACTTCGTCACACTTTCTACATTTATGTTTTTTGGAACAGTTGTAACATCAACCGATATTCTTGAGTCAAGTAGAAAGTAGCAATTCGCACTTTGTTCGACAATATTATCACATATTAACCCTTTGAGCTCTGGTGGGTAAATTTCTTCCAAGTTCCAAATATCACATTGGCACCAGTATTTTGCATAGAAAAAAAACCGCTTAACAATATACACGAAAAAAAAAAAAATAAAGCATTAAGCATTTTTCAACTAAATTTGGTCGAATTTTCTGGTGCCGTTGTGACATTTCGGAATTAAAATTTTGTGGTAGAAAATTCTACCAACAGAGCTCAAAGGGTTAATAAATTAAGTGCATAGAAGAATTTTAAGTATGCCAATTTTTGAAGATATAATCATTCATAATCATCTAAAACTCAATGTTCAAATTTTATGTTAATTCAGCTTAATACATTCAAAAGTAGTGATCAACTAGTGAGACCACTTCATTTTAATTTTGAAGCTGACAAATGGCACCAAGAAATACCAAGAAATTTAATAAAATTTTTCTTTTATTTTGACATTATAGACAAGCAGGTCTTTATATTTTAAGAATTTCGTTTGTAAATTCTAGAGTCAGTTACTGCATCATTTTACGAATATAATTTTTATACCCCTGGAAAGGTTAAATCTTCAATGCTGATTTTGATATCTTTTTTTTTTTTTTCTAATAAACCTGGTGCAATACAGGGTGCCCACTCTCAACCGTGGCTAATGGCTAATTCCTAAACAGTTAGTCATAGACATACAGTTCCAGTTACGAAAACATTTTAACTGAGGTAAAAATATATTTTAAAAGTGTTTGGGTCAGTAAGGTTATCTGGGTCACTGCTCGTTTATTTCCTCTGCAGGAGCTAGCATTAATGTCATATTATATTCACAAGTCTCATATCTTTATGGATAAATTTATAAATTATCATTTGGAAATATTAATGTTTTTATGAATAAATCCTAAATTTAAAAAGCTTACAAAAATTCTCGATTTGTGTCAAATAAATGTATTCTAAATTTTTTTTTAATATTTTCTCCGAAGATCCGAAGTGAGCGCAAGGAAATACTTAAGAAACATATTCCTCATCTTAAAGATGATGGATTACATTGCAGACCAGTTTTTTTTTCCTTACATTGATTTTTTATTCCCGACGATACTTAAAAGTACCACCCCCCCCCCCAGGAAAAAAACCTTATTAAAACAAAGAAAAACTTATAATTTTTAAGTTAACCCTTAATCTTCTAGTGTACACGGTTCCAATTGGCAACATATTGGTTTTTCTCTCTTTATCATTTATTTATCGTTGCCTTTTGATAACTTTGCCCTTTAAGTATTCATTTTGACCCTATATTTAA
This sequence comes from Maratus speculifer, assembly GCA_964019185.1. Classification (NCBI taxonomy): domain Eukaryota; kingdom Metazoa; phylum Arthropoda; class Arachnida; order Araneae; family Salticidae; genus Maratus; species Maratus speculifer. The sequence continues at coordinate 28,935 of CAXHSM010001357.1, read as the reverse complement.
GTTTAGTTCATTAAAAATACCTTTGATGATAATAGTTGGCTAGCAGTTACAAATAAAAAAGAACTTTTGAAGTCTTCCATTTTCCTTGTCATAGACGGATTTCTAATACAAATAAAACAAAAAATTTTAAATACAAAATAGCATTTAAGAAAAATCTTTTTCAAAAGAATATGTTTTTAAAAATATTTTAAATAATTTGCTGTAAGGTTTCTTGCATCAGCTATTGTATGCGTGCGAATATACGTCTGTTGCTATCTTCGCAACACCATGTATTGAGGTCCTTTTATTTACATTTTCAGCACTCTGCTTAAGAATTTGTTGATAATTTCATCTTACTTTTTCTCTATTTTTTCAGCAAAAAATTTGTTCTGATAAAGCCTCATCATTTTCTATATATATTTTAACTATTTGACTGATCAGTGTTTTTGAAAGAAACTTTCAAATAATGCCTCTTTTCATGTCTTTTACAGAATTTTTTAATATTTTATCACCGGTTTTTCAAAACAGAAATTTTTGCCTTATTAAATCGGAAAAATGCTCCGATTGAATAATGCAAAAGTTACAATAAAAAATTACTGGTGACAGTAATAAATTATGATTGGAATATGGATTCCCGGACGTGGTACGGGCAAATCATGATTGACAAAATACTTTGCCCGTATGACGTCAGGGTTCGCACAGTGCTACCACTAAGTTTTAAGAATATTTTCAAAGTGTTTCACTGCAGTAAAATATCGTAAAATATGTGAATGAAGGCGGGGATTACGAATGTTGTGGTTTAAAAATTAAATGTAAATTTTCTTGTGTTCAATAGTGGTGCTAGAGTCCTTGGAAATTCCAAAGAGTGTGCGAACCTTGGACGTGCAGCAAATCAGGGAAGCAGTTAAAGCAAAGACACTAAACAAATTATTAACAGAAAAAATATGGATTAAATTGTTAAGTGAAAGCAGCATTTCTGACAATGACAATGATGACTAATTGATCCTAACCACCTGTTCAAAAACGGTACAGATACTTAGGATGAGACTGATTGTGATATACGAGCAAATAAATTGGCTAATTAAATTGACTGTAATGTTAATGCAAAAGTTGGAATAGTGAATATTGCATCTATATCAAAAGAAAGGTAGTCAAGTAAACGTAAACAGAAAAAAGTTAAAGCTTCAAACTTTTCAGCCAGATCTATCTTACTATCGATTGATTCTATCAACGAAATCTTTCTGAATCTTTACAATGCTTGACTGTATTTTTTATGAGCAGATTTATAAAGTTAATTAAATTATGTAAAAAGATCGCTGTTATCGTTCGCGCAAGCGCAGATAAAAATTATTCCGCGCAACTACTCATATTTAATAAATTATTTAATATATTTATATTTTTAGTACCGTAATTTCGGGTGTATAAGCCGCAGCTCAAACAATTCTTTTTCGACCCAGAAATTTTTAAAAAACAAATATAACTAGTCAGATCGCCGTAAATATATCTCTTCAATCACTAAATAAGATTTCTGGGTCTAAAAAGAATTGTTTGAGCTGCGGCTTATACACCCGAAATTACGGTATATTGTTTTTGCTACATTTTGCCAATTCTTCTGAAACTCACGTTAAATTTGGTTGAAAAACCTTCATTATAAAAGCTTAAAAATGTGCAAGAATTTTTTTAAGTAAAAAAAAAATTGCTATATATCCGTGAATATGCGTGCAATTATTACAAAAATCAGTGGACTTATACATTATTTACATATTTGTATTCTGCAGCGATAGATCCTTTTTCACATTTTTATATACAGAGTGATCCAAAATATTGTTATTTTTCTTTGACTTTTGTCATTTCTTTAATTGTCCTCTCCTTATCAAATGAACTTCCATATATATGAGGTCAAAAATAGTCTTTATAAACCTGAAGTTCCAGAAGAGCCCAACAAGTATGTTTTTAAATATTCGACAAAATGTATAAAATTAAATGTGTCTGGTCAGTAATGACCATATAGTGTATATTACAACCCCGTAATCAAAGGGAAAATAATTAAAATGTGAACTTTAAAATGTTATGAGAATTTCATTATATGCTTCTTTTTTTGAAATCACTAATTTCTCCATTAAATATCATCTTTGACACGCATGATTTGTATGTATTGTGAAATTGTAATGTCCAATTTTCTGCTTCGGTGAACCATAATATCATTATTTATCTATTGATATATCTTCAATGCTTTGGATTTATGTAGATGAGCCGTGCTTCTTTCTTTCCTAATAATCCATGTACTCTTTCTTAATAGTTCATATACATACATAACTAAATATTAATATTTGTTAATTCATATTTTTAAATTCAAATTGGTTGTCAATCCGAATGTGTTAAAATTTCAAACCAGGCAGAAAAAAAGGTTGTCTGATAAAAATATGAATCTTGCAGAATTTTTTTCTATGTATGTGGTTTGGGTAATAAACTTTTGATTTTAAAACTAAGATTAGAGTAACATTCGTTCAAGTAGCAATATCAAAATCTACATATTTTGCAATTGTCCAAAAGAAAAAACTTTACGTTATTATCCTTAATTAAGATAACTGAAATATTTCGAAGAATGTTTATAAAATATAAGTTTCAAAGAATATTTTATTTGTTTTGTTTATGCAGTGTTGCCGCATCTGTCTGATTTTTTATTTAGAAAATACAAATTCTCACCAGTAAGTTTTAATAATCATTTTTACTTTATAAGATGATAGATATCCCATAAATGTAAAAATGAGAAAACTTCTAAAAATGAAATTTAATAGTTTAGTTGCAATATTTATGCTAAAATTAAATTAAAAATGCAAAATATTAAAAATTATAGAAATCATATTTAGTAGTTGAGATAAATAATAGACAACAGCCGTAACAGTAGCAACAAAAATTTTAAATGAATTTTAAAATACTATTAAAATGAACTTCTGTTTTTACTTATTATAACTTAGATAAACATCAATTTTATAAAAATTCCATTATTATATTTCAAATATGTTTCGCGTTTTATGTGCGAACCCATTAAAGTGAATAGATTAAAAAATATTAAAATTAAAAATAGATTAAATTCACTTTAAATTATCCTGCATGGATAACATTATTTCAAAATCATAATGAAAAACAAACTGTAACTTTCCTTTTAAACTATCTCGAAATTAAAGTAAATTACTATGATTTTATTTTTTAATATATATCATAAAAATATGCTAGATTTTGTTATTAAAATAAATACATAAAGAAAATATTATAAAGAGTTGTTAAATTCACATACTATAGGTGGTGCCAATACTTTTATCGGCTTACAGACTGGGATCGGCTTTCAGACTGCCAATACTTTTATCGGCCGGGACTGGAAATTCGGCCCCGTGCAGACCTCTTGCAAACAAACGAAGAAAATGTTACTTTTATCCGCTTTTTGTAAAAAAAAAAAATCTATGGGTCAACGGCTGAGTAAATGAAAAAAAGCACCAAAAATGTGAATAAGTAACATCGCATGATACTTAAGTTACCCAAATTTCAAATTAGTGGGCATCTATCAAATATCTCACGATAATTTCTAGGATTTTTTACTCTTCATCAATCAGTGTGACAAGAAACAAGTTGTTAGTCTCAAGTGTTTTACCCATCACCGCATCAGATTATTTTTGTCAACTATTAAATTTGAGTTCATTTTACATTTAAATATATAAAAAGAAACGCATCCAATTTAAATCATGGCATTGATTTGACACGCTATTCACTCTAATTGTATATTACGCTCTTATTTCCAAGAATAATGCCCCTTGAAAAATAAAGAAAACGACAATATATATACAAAACGGTAACATTAACAACCATGAAAAAATGCGTTTTTTAGTTATAATACAAATCAATATAACTCAAATAAGAAAAAAAAAACATACAAACCTAGTCAGGGTAGCGTCTTATCAGAATAAACCTGTATATCAAATTTGAAGCGAATCGAATAATTCTGCAAAAAATATCCATTTATCTAAATTTAGGGGAAGGATTACAGGGTTCGTACGCTTCAAAAACTTTCAAGGACCTTCTCACAAAATTATCTTAATGTAATATTTGCCTTATATATTGAAAAAATTACTATCTTAAGCTATAGCGACCAGTAAATTTGGTAATTTGTTGTACTAAAATACCTAAACACTCTTAATGCGTGTTATGAGACCATAAACCATGAGTTACCACCCCCTTTTCACCCCTTTAAATTTGACTAAAATGCAATTTTTCTTCAAATGCAATTAGGAAAGCTCCTCATCAGAAAAAACCTGTACGAAAAAATTAAAAGCAAAGCGCATGAAATTCTGCATGAAAAACGCATTTAGCTAATTAAGGAGGGAATTGCTTCCCCATTTTTCCCCTTTTTACTTAACCAAAGAATCTCTAAATCTAATCAGGGAAGCTCGTCATTAAAATATACCTGTATACCAAATTTGAAACAAATTGGATAATTTTGCAAGAAAAATCCAATTAACTTAAATAAGGGGGGGGGTATCCCCCTCTTATCTCTCTTTGTACTTAACTAATGAACACACAAAATTAATCAGAGAAGCGCTTTATTAGAATGAACCTATGTACCAATTCTGACGCAAATCGGATATTTCTATAAAGAGTTTTTGCGTTACGCACATATCGTCGGTACCATTTCCAGAACTGCTAAGTCTCCGGCTTTTTGTATACCGGTATTTTAATATAGATAATGTTGCTTTATTTAATCAAAACATTTCGACGATTTAAGATATCCATATTTTCTCTAAGATAATAGCAGTGTGAAAAAAGCCGGAGACTTGGCAACTCTGCATGTCAAACAATGCGATGTCTCGCGATATAATTGTCGTATAGGTAAAAATGAGGTGTCAAAATATTCACAGTTAAAGAATCTTTCAGTTAATATTAAAAAAAAAAAAATCGATATTTTGATAATTTTAAGGTACTGTGTCCGTTTAATGACAGAAAATTTTAGACTAAGCATTACTAATATTTTAATTTTTTAAAAAGGGGTGTTTATCCCATATGTTCATTTTATTATATGTATATATATATATATATGTATATATATGAATCATTTAAGTGGTTAAAACAGGATTTTTTTAAGTAAGCATGTGATTTTTTTAACATTAAAATCAATTACGAGGGGAAATTGAGACGATTGCAGTGAATGGAGTGATGTTTTAACGATTATTCTTGGGCCGATCGGACAGTAATGTCGTGTCGGGGAAATCATTTCGCACCAGAAGATTCTGTGCGCTAATTATTAGACATTAATTCAGATATCTTATGTGTAACTAGCTGACCCGCCCGGCGTTGCCCGGGTCCGTATTAACAATATTAAACGAACCTGAAATTTGTATGAATTTATCATTAACTCGAAACATGCAGAAATGCTATGTCTGAAATACGTGGCCACTGACTGTGTGAAAAATCGGTTTAAAAAACAACTAATGTTAAGCTCTAAAAATACTCAAAATGAGCGATGAGAAACGCGGGAGGGAATATGTATCCAACGACTGCGGGATTTTCGTGTTAAAGTGTTGATATTTACCAAAAATCACTGTTAAGTCACGTAACTAATTATTTTTTTTTCACATAGAAATCCCAAGTGAAATATTTTGAATTTCGAACTAATTATATCACTCTTAAATCCGACTATACCATGAATGAAATCGATACTCGCTGGTAGCTAAAAGGTTGGTATATAATATTACAATTTCAGAGCCATTTAACCTTCCTAACCTGAATGGGTCTAATCGACACATAACTATAAATTGCTTTATACGATTCGAACCAGAACTTTCTTTATAAAGAAATTTAAATAAAATATCTAGCGATACAAGTCAATTAAATATATTAAAATATTTCAAATAACAATTCTGGTGTGAAATGTTTTTATCAAGATTCATTAAAATTTGAACAGGGTAGGAAGGTTAATAAAAGTAAGTGTTATTTTAATCAAATCATGCATAATGTTCACTCTGTGGATAAATTCCTAACTGTAAACTTTTGTACCGTAACCATAACCTGCATGTAACCTAACTTCGACTTAACAGTACCTTACCGTAAATTAAATATAACATAAATGTAACCTAGCCTTCACTTTATTGTAACATATCCTTATTCTAACCATAACATACATGCGATTTAACTTTAACCTAACTTTAACTTAACCGTGACCTAACTGTAACCTAACGGGAAATTAAATATAATCAAAGACTTACCGTAATGTAATTGTAACCTAAATGTTACCAAACCATATATTGATTTCATGTCCATGGAAATTATTTTGTCTTGTTCGGATCTGGTTATGATTCATTAGAACATTTTCGTTCGGTTCAGATTTCGTTCGGTTCAGATTTTAGGTATTTTTTGATATTGAGTTTTAATGTTCGGGTCGTATTCATGTCCATGGAAATTATTTTGTCTTGCTCAGATACAGTTATGGTTCTTTGGAATATTTTTGTCGGGAACAGATTTGGTTCAATTTAGATTTCGGCTTTTTCTTCAAATAGAATTTTTGGGTTCGGGTCTTTTTGCGTGTTCACGGAAATTATGCTGCCTTGTTCGAATAAGAACATGCATCACTGGAATATTTTTTTCAAGTTCAGATTTGGTTCAGTTCAGATTTCGTGATTTTTTCAAAGAAATTTTTTAAGTTCAGATTCGGTTTATGTGAATGGAAATTTTTTGTCTTATTCAGATCCGGTTACGATTCTTTGGAATATTTTGTATCAGATCCCGATTTGGCTCGATTCAAATTTCATGTATTTTTTCAAATAGAATTTTCAGGTTCGGATCTCGTTCACGTTCACGGAAATTATTTTGTCATACTCGAATCCAGTTATGATTCTTTCGAATATTTTGGTCGAATTTAGATGTGGTTTGGGTCAAATCTCAGGTTTTTTCAAATCGAATTTTTTAGGTTCGAGTCGGGTATATCTCCATAGAATTTATTTCGTCTTGCTTGGATTGGGCTATAGTTCTTTGGAATATTTTTTTCGGGTCCAGATTTGGTTCAATGGAGATTTTGGGGTTTTCTTCAAATATAACTGTTGGGTTCGGGACTTCTTGCATGTTCACGGAAATTATTCTGTCTTGTTCGAATAAGGACATGCTTCACTGGAATATTTTTGCCAATTTCAGATTTCGTTCAGTTCGCAATTTTTTCAAAGAATTTTTTGGGGTTCGGATTGTGTTCATGTCCATGGAAATATTTTGTCTTGCTGGGATCGGGTTATAGTTCTCTGGAATATTTTTATCGCTTTCAGATTTCGTTCGAGTCATATTTCGGGTATTTTTTTAAAGAAAATATTTAGGTTCTGGTCAGGTTTCATGCCCACGAAAATTATTTTTCCTTGTTTGGATCGGGTTATGCTTCACTTGAACATTTTTGCGGGATTCAGATTTGGTTCGGGTCAGTTATCAAATCCATAGTTTTCTACAAACAGAATTTTTAGGTTAGGGTCGGGTTTATACTCACGGAAATTTTGTGTATCACGGATCGGAGTGTGGTCTGTTTTTTTTTTGTTTTTTTGTCTTTTGTTTTTTTTTTTTTTTGTTTTTTTTGTTTGTTTTTTTTGTTTGGGATCGGGTTACGTTTAAATTAGTCTAAAGATTAAGGTTATAATCAGTTTTGCTACTATTCTTTTTATGGCTATTTCGGACAAATAATTTACTTTGCTATTTGATAATTTATTATGGTGAATGAATCATACAAACAATTGTACGCCAAACAGCTATTTTATTTTTGTTTTTAAAACAAATTAAAGCCATATTACAATTTTAAATTGAATAGAACACATTTAAATTTAATCAATGATTAAAAAAATAAACTCATAGAAAAGTGCTGTGTAATTTTTTTACTGCAACACAGCTAAAGACTCATACATTCTAATGTTTGAAATGCTAAAAATATGCGTACAACCATACAGTAAAAAGAAATTAATAGAGTGGCCGTATAATGTCTTGGGGTGACGCAAAAAATGTAACTCTAAAATCCGCTACATTAAGTCCAAATAAGCACCAACAAAACGATGTGCTTTAAACTCCGATCAATTCAAACTGGTTTAAATCAGTATTTCTTTGTATTTGTTTTTTACCTTTTAAACTGTTATTGAAACTAAAATTTCGTTTAAAGAATAACATTTTGTGCCATTATTGCATGTAATACACGATAAGAATGCATGAAAAATACAAATAGATCAATAATAAGCAAGAATTATTTGATTATTTTTATCGTATGACTTTGAAATATCAATATAGAAGCATCATTTAATATTTTGCTTGAAAAATCAACATTCTTTCGTTAATATCTTAAAATCGTCTGCACTCTGAAATCTAGATTTTAGATTATTATTTTTATTTAAGTGTTCATGCATGATTTTAAAAGAATCTTTTCATCACTATATTTTATATAATCACATGGAATTATTAATACGTTGTTAAATCATAAACATTTTTCATCTACGTTATAAAGTATTAAAAATTTCTGAAAAAAAGAGAAAACTTTTAGTAATACAATTTTTTACTTCAAATCATATGTTTTCAATATTTTATTTTATTTTATTTTGACATTTAATTATTTTTAATTTTAAAATTTCAATTATTTTAAAAGCAAACATTTATTTTAAAAAATAATATAATAGAAAAAAACCATTTAAAAAAATTACTATTTCTTCGTAAAATATGCTTCAGCTGCAATTCATTTCTTCCAATCCGTCTTATTAATACAAAATTCCTTCCTCGTGCTTTTGTTTGAGACCATGGAGGAAGAAGATAGGTGGAGGTGAACTAAGCCTTAAAAAAGGTTTGCAATGTGAATCCATTTATCGCTCAAATTTTAGTGTACCAAACAAAAGCACGTGGAAAATTGGAAAGCTTCCAAAAAAGGAAGGGATTTTGTATTAATAAGACGAATTGAAAGAAATGAATTACAGCTGGAGCATTTTTTAAGAAGAAATAGGAAATTTTTAAAATGGTCTTTGTTCTATTATTATTTATTAGAAGAGATGTTTACTTTTAAAATAATTGAAATTGGGAAATTATTATTATTATTATTATTAAATGTCATTATTATTATTAAATTTCAAATTAAAATTAAATAAGAAATTAAAAACGTTAGATACGAACTAAAAATTGTATTATTAAAAGTTTTCTTTTTACAGTAATTTTTATTAACACTTTTCAACAAAATTGAAAAATGTTTATGCATTCGGTTTGTCTGTCCGTCTGTCCGCGCTCTAACTCTCGTAAATATACTCGGAATGCAAAGAAATTTTACCATGTTATTGAAGTTTACACAAGCACAAACCCTATTAAAAATGAAGTTTCTACCACGATTAGTTTATTTACAGGGACAGTCAAAAGTTTTCGATTATATTAGGGCCAATGGGGAAAAATCGTTTCAAATTAATTTTAAAGATGTTGCGGCCGGACAAACGTATTCACATTTATTTGCATCCACGAAAAGCACACTAAAATATGCAGCTAAAAGAATAGTTATTCATTTACAGGGCCACACAAAATAATTCTAATACATGATAATAAAGGAGGAAATTTTTTGCGACATATTTTAATGATGGTAAACGGTATCATGTGTAATCAAATTGATATACGTCGCTGAGACTTAATATGAGTTATTTCACGCATAATACGAAGTGCATAGCATTTACAGGGACACACAAAAGACTTCAAAAAGCATATTCTATTCGAAGTACTTTATATTACGCATGGTAACTTTTCCATGGATGAAATGCATTTTTAATTATGATATGCGCTTTTAAGTGTCACTAAATGTATTCACATTATATGGTGTGCATAAATGCTATAATAGTTACACAATTAAGATATACAGGGTTACTCAAAAGAATTCGGAAAAGTTACTGAATTTACTGAGTTACTGAAGTTACTGAGTGTAATTTACTTAAAGGTTTGTTTTTAAAAAAGTTTTGCATTTTTACGTCGAATCGCATTTAGTTTATCGTGAAATGTTTGTAGAATATAGATTAAATGATATACAGGGTCACGCAAAGAACTGGATACAGGTTTGTTTAAGGATGATAATTTCTGGAAATATGATTTAAATAGTTTAAAGAGTATTGTTGTTTGATTAACATTATTTATTTATTTTTTTATATAATTAATTTTAGCAAAATACTTTCGTGTAATAAAGGTACTAGGTAAACTGCAGGGCTGAACAAAAGTCTTGAACTATGTTTTACATCTATTCGTATAAACTGCCAAAAGAAAAATTTCATCCAGCTAGGCATGTTTTTGCTAAACTAAATCTCTCCATGATACAGTATATATATCAACCGACAAATCAAATACAGAGCTGTTCAAAAGTATTGGAATACATATTCGGTTATGGGCAGTAACACCTATTTCCCTGAATAACGAAGTTTTGTTAAAGAATTAAGGAAATTTGGATAGCGTTTTATAATCTATGCTTAACGCAGGATTTTTTTTTACTGGTTAAAAAAATTGATATGCATTTATAAACGGCAGTATAACGAGCATTTTGTAGAATATGGGGTTTGCTAAACATTTATTATTTATTTAAAGAGCCACACAAAAGCATTCCGTTTATGGGGATAATGATATATGGTTGGGAGCTTTTAGCGGCCAAAATCAGTTACTAAATTATAGTGAAATAGACATAAATTATTCACTGATTCTCCTCAACGCTACATTTCCGCACCCACATTCCTTTACAAATCTGCTCATTAATGTTCCCGCTAATTGCCTTTACATTTCTGATGCATAACTTTGAAACACCCTGTATAGGCATATTCAAAATGTGAAGAGTGTAGCTCAATATAGTTTAAAACCGGGCTTTTTCAATATTTTTCGTGATGATATAAAATTTCACGCAAAGGAAAGTAAGAGTGTTTAAAATGATATAATGTTGCTTAAATTGTAATGTTGAAAAATTATAATATTGCAACATTATAAAAAAAATGATATTATAATTTTGCTTATTTGCTCAACGCTTAAAGCTGCACAAATAAAAATGTTTGTTAAATTTGCAGCGAGACTAGATCCTTGAATGGGTCGGGTTGTATTTTACCTGATAACGAAAATTCTATTCAAATCGGAATCCAACATAAATGTTTTTTATCGATCTGAACCGCTAATATTTGAATTCGAATCCGACACGTAAACAGTATTCCGCCTGAAACAGAGCTAATTTTAATACTTACAACGTTATTAAAAAATTCCAAAACATGTTTTAAAACAAATATTGTTAGCATATAGTCATGCCTTTCATTAATAAGAACAATTTTTGACAAATATAAAAATTTTACTTCTTCAAAATAACAGCATTATCAATAAAAAATTTTGAGAAACATTTAATAAACAAGTTGGAAATTACACGTGAAGCGTAACAAATGAGGTGCGTTCGTACGATAACGAAGTTTTTAAAATATTCAGATCTTGCTGATATAGTAGACAGTACTTCGGTTACATTATAGTAGTAGAAATCTTTGTGTTCCTGTAAATATACAGGAAGTAATTTTTATTACACCTCAGCAACGTATATCATATTCATAAAATGCTAAATAGTTTAATGTAATTAAAACACGCCCCACAAACAATGTTTCTCCGTATAGCTTTATGTAATGGAATACTTTTGTGTGCTCCTGTAATTTAAAAACAAATATTCTTTGCATCACAGATTGTACAGAATGTATATTTTAGTATATATATACTTCATAGGTTCATGTCAGTTTTATTATGTTTTAATTAGTTTAACACCATTAAAATGCATTTGAAACTTTTTTTCCCATTGACCGTAATGTTATGGAATATTTTTTATTGTTCATGTAATTGATTTATGCATCCAATTTCTATAAAATTTAAAATGACACGACAAAATGATGTAATAATTGTTTGTTTTAAATTTCAAATGATTAAAATGCATTTGAACCCCCCCCCCTGACCGTAATGTAACGGGATACTTTTGATTATCCCTGTAATTCATCTATGCAGGGGTGCAAAAATCTAGGCGCCAGAGGGTAGTCTCTCACCACTAAAATTTTAAAGTTTTTTTCACTCAATATTTAATAGCGTTCTACCAGGAATTTCACACGAAATATTAGACGAAGAAAAACGAAATAAATTTTGTGGTGAGAAACTGCCTGCTGGCGCCTAGATTTTTGCACCCCTGCATCTATGCATAATTGATGTATCTTAAATTTGAAATAACTTGACAAAATTATGTATTAATTATGTATTTTAAATTTCAAACGATTCGGTAAGGTAGTTTTTGCGTTGTTATATGCGAATGGACAGACAGATGGATGGACTGAACGACAACTATAGGTACTACGCATTTACATAATTACGAAAGCACCTAAAAACAACAGATATAAAGCATAATAAAATTTGAGAGCTGTGAAATAAATGAGCTGATTTTCACGCAATAAAAATTTCGATTCTTATCATGTTTTTAAAATTATTAGGAAATAAATTACACATCTTTTAAGATTAATCGCATTTAAATGCGAAAAATGAAGCATAAATACAGGGTTTCGATATCACAAATAGATTTATTCTAAATAAATAATTCGGGGATAAAAAAAAATCAAGATGAATATATATATATATATATATTTAATTCAAGAATTTTAAAACAATTTACTAGAAGTCAAAGGCTGATATATATAATATCTAAAGGTAACTGCTTTTTTACTATAGAAAGCAATACAGATATGGATTTTTTTTTTTTTAATCAAAATGCAGAGCGCTTAAATTTTAAATATAAAGCTAATGTTGATCAGCGGCTTCATCCTCCATGATAGGCGATGAATACAAGAATTTTGTGAAAATAAAATTTTGTATCGTAAGATCAAAAGCAATTATTCAAATGTGAACCAAGCATTTATTGATAATAATTTCAGTCTGGCAGCTAAACTTTTCCAGTCTGATGAACTCATTTTATTTGCAAATAACAATACGCATAAATAATTCAAATATTTCAAAATAATTAATAAATATTCTCTTTTATGGAATGAAATTTTTAAATAGATCTCCATTTTGCCTACGTCAATCGCTGCTAATTTACTTAAACATCTTTATTTATTTTTGTTAAAAAGAAATTTGTTTCGTTACATATTAATAATTGCATTTAAATAATATTTAAAATATAATAATGAAAACATTCTTTTAAAATCATGTATGAAAACATAAGTAATAAATATTAATCTAAAATACAGATTTCTGACTGCAAGCGATTTTCAGATATTAGCAAAATAATGTTATCTTTTCAAGCAAAATATTAAAAGATTTTCTATTTTGATATTTAAAACACACATAATTAAATAATCAAAGAAATTTTTACCTGTGAAGCGATAAATTTGTATTTATTGATCGAGTATTACAGCCAATTATCGCACAAACTTCATTGTTTACGAAATTTTAATTAGCTGTCTATTAAAAATTTCGACGATAAAAAACAAGAGCAATCAAATACGGGTTTTAACTGGTTTGAATTGATAGGCGAATCAAAGCACGTGGTTTTGTTTGGACTTAATGTGACTTAATGTAGGGTTACATTTTCGGCATCACCCAAATCATTATAGTTCACCTCCAGTATATTCTTCCTCCATGGTTTGAGACATTAAAACTTCAGCGATAAATGGTTTCATATTGCAAACCTTTTTTTTTTTTTTTTTTCGGTTTACTTCGCCACCACCTATCTTTTTCCTCCATGGCGTACAGCAGTTTTGATAAAAAAAAATCCTCATTTAAACTGACAGTTTGCCAGTCTATGAATTTTAAAGGTCAGTCCCAGCTTTTTTAATTATTTCTGCGAAAATTTTATGCAACCAACCAACCATAAGAGAATAAAAAGGAAAACGGCGAAAAAAAAAAGCTATTTTTTATGAGAGTGAGGTTTGGAATTTAATTAATTACTCAGTTAATAAATAGAATTTTGAAATTATGAGTGTCAGGTGCATCAGGAGAGATATTGGGCTACTCTCAGAAAAATTTTGAGCTTCGTACGTACCGTAGTTTTCGCTAACTATCGCAGACACACACATACACACACACGCACACAGACAGAGCGATTTGTTATTTTATTAATATAGATAGCTAAGATGAAGAATTTTCCTTTTCGAATTGATGTCCCCGACACGACACGACTTTCCGATCGACCCAATAGTAAAGCAGAATGCATTAAATTACAATTTTCATTGTTGGAACTTTAATGATATAGTATCATACTTTGAAATTAATCGATTATGTTAGAAAAATTTTAGTATTCTTAGTAAGTAGTAGATGTCAAAACATATTCAAATATATGAATGTGGTACGTTCGCATATCCTTGCTTTTTTAATTTTCTTCTTTTGCATAGATTATTTTTTTTTCTAATTTGTATTTCAACTAAGTGTTCCTCTGAAAAGAAGCATCAGAACATAATCATATTATTCAATATTTGTTAATGCTAGATTTCTTGCATAAAGGCAGCAGTTCAGAAGTCTATACCGACTTATTTTGTATGTAACCTGCAATTCAAACACAAATGTTCTATGGAAACTTTCTCTTAACCCTTTGCGGCGCGGTGGTTTCATAGATATACCACTTAATTTTAATTCCCAAATGCCACACTGATACCGAAATTTTGTTTAAAAAAATTACAAATTATTGAATGCGCGAAATATAGCGTTTTCTAATTTACCAATAAAGTTTTTTCCAAATTCCGGTGTCTGTCATAAATTTCAACACTTAAGCAATGAATTTGACCTGCGCCGCAAAGGGTTAAAAGTGTTTGGAATTGACCAAGGAAAATAAAACACACTTATTTAAAATATTTCTGTCTGTTGGGTTTAAAAATCAAATTTCTACTCTGAAAATAAGTGGTAATTTCTTCCTTTCTCAAGGTATGCTTAGAATAATAATAATAACAAACAGAAAATAACACTTGTTTGTTTATGTTAAACATCGGGAATTTTTATTTAATCATTCGATGTTGACGCTACCCTTGGGTAAATTACTTTCTACATGAACAATCTGCATAAGTTTGACCAGTCAGGCAGCTAATTATGTTATACTTTATGACATTATTAACAGTCACATCATGTTTAGAGCATACAAATTGTAGTAACAATGAGACCAGAAATGTTCGTTTAAATGCCATCAAAATCCTAATGCTGATTTATATACATATATATATATAAAGTAGTGTTTTGTTTCCGAAACCTTCTAATGTCAACAGTTTGTTACAAAGAATAATAATATTTCATCACAAATAACGATGCGCATATAAATATATAGATACATAGCTGCGAACTTGTACGGATTTTTTTACCATTAAAATCTAATGAAAATTTTTGACTTATTTAAACACTAAAATTGCTTGAATTTCGGTGATTCATTTATGTATAATCTTCTATAAAATTTTAGTGGTATGAAAAATCCGTACAAGTTGGCAGCTACGTATATATGCATATATATATATTTAGAAACAATTTAATGTATTTTATTTGGTTCTCAACTATTAAAAAATATTCAAAGTATAACTGTCTATAGGAAGTTATGTATTTAACACTAGAACTACCGTGAGCCGTCATTTTGGCGGCTACAATATGAATATGTTTCGGTACAAACTAGAAATTTTATTATGAAATAAGTTTAAAAGATGTAAAGAAGAAAAACATTAAATAATAAAGTTAAACTGTTTTAAATCATAATTCTGGTGTGAATTATTTTGATAAAACTTGTTACAATTTTCCGATAGTTCTAGTGCTTAACCATTTGAGGGGCAAAGCACTTGTATTGATTAAATGCTGAAATGATCGAATAACAACAGAAATTAAAAGCAAATTTATTTCAAAATGGGTAAATGCTTATCTTCGCATACTTGATAAAATTAAAATTTTCATTTTAAAATTCTGGTGTCAATGTGACATTTTTCAATTAAAATTAAGTGGTATATATTTTATACCGCCGCTCTTCAAGGGGTTAAATTATAATGCGGAGAAATTTATTTTAGTTTCACTCATCATTTTCATAATTTATGAAATTACAGCAGTTTGAAAATAAACTTAAAATAACCTTTCCTAATTTATATTTCAAGGAGAAAGTGACTAACAAACTAATTTTTCCTCTTAAAGAATCCCTTTCATCTAGTGATGAAATATTTCACACTCATGTTCAAAATTAAATCTATTTATATAATACTATTATATAAATAAAAATTCTCCATTTAAATTTACTGGTGGAAGTTTTCTGCTCTGGCAATGAATCCCTGTGAAAATTATTACAGTTGAAGCTTCACTGTTTTATGGATATGTCAGTTAATTTTTCTTAATAGTTCCATGGGTTAAACGAGTAACATATCTAATTATGCACTGACTATTTTTTGTTTACTCGCAACCCGCTTATTTGTACTTGTTATGTAGTAACATTACAGTGGCACGACCAAGGTGGATGCCCCAAACCAGTAACATTGTACTATTTTCTTCTCCTTAATTCATAACAGAAATTTTTCTGGTTAGATAAGGTGAACAGAACTTTATGAAAATACCAGTATTCAGAGCACTGCGGCACCCACCCTCGTTACGCCACTGCAATAATAGGAGCGTAATTGTACAAATTAGAACAGAAAATGATAGAAACATTCTAGAAAGTTGTTAGCATTATTTTTGTTCGATCTCAAAAGCGCATCATCGATTTTAATGAAATTATTTTTGTTGAAAGTATATACTACAAGCATTATTATGCAATCTTTGGCTGGTGCAAATATAAAATTTTTATATTAATAATTTTTTTAAATATTTTTGTTTAATTTTCAATTTTAAAAATTGTGTAAAAGTCGAAAGATAAATATATAATATAAACTTTTATTTTTTTCAGTAATCGGCGTTAGTGTAATTTTTTTTACATATACATTTTTTGAGAATTTTTTTTTTAAAGAATAGTGTTATCGGCGCATAATTCATTGATTATCTGAACGACATTTGAAAGTAAAAGGTTAAAAACTCTCTATATCGCATTCTCAATTTAAGCCTTATCACTCACTACACATGATATTTCAGACATTAGCCGTGGGGACCATTTTGCTATGCTTATCCGGTTAGAGCATTCATTAGAAATTTCCCCCTTATTTAATCGACAGTTTACGACGATTTAAGAAGGCAAAACCTACTAATAAATTTTTGTGATACGAAAAATGTTAAGAATTGGCAGCTATGGCTGTGCCTGATTAGTTAAGACTGGATTATACAAAGTGTCGGCGTTTCCTCTTAGCCCGCACAACTTTGAAGAAAGTCCGTAATAGTTATTGCTGCCACCACCGATATTATTATGTGATATCGGTCACCGACTGAGAGGATTGTGTAAATGAAAACCAACGCTGTCAATTAACTAAATTAACAGTTTATTTACACTCTATGTACACAATATAAGACACTATTTACATTTATAACTCGGATATAGGTGATCCGGTTCAACATTAAACTAATACAATAAATGCTGGCTGTGTACTGCTCAAATTACACCTTCTCCCTCTCCTCTATACATGTTAGATTAACTTTACCGGAGATCAATATCGAATATCCCAACACATGGGTTCTAAGCCTACGCTGTCCGACCAGAGCACTACACATAGGGACCCCCGTCCACCTTGCTCTCTCGGTCCGAACTATCTCTCAGCCAAACACTGCCCTTCTCAATTCCTGCTTTTCCCCAATGTAAATCCTCCTACGGAGTTCCTCCATTGCACGCATTCCACGTTGTTTCCGTGATTCGTTGACTCCCTTTATTTGCTCACCTTTCACAGACATCACTGAAAGATGAACACGCCCCTCTGCAATCTTCTTTTTCCCCTCACTACACCTGTACATGTTCTTATTCACTCCAGTTTTAGACAAAGAAAGAATGTCACCTTGAAACTTCAGTACACAGCCCGTACAATACATAAAATATTAAAAAAAATAACATAAATTCCAGGTCTAATAGAAGATGTTATCTCAGAACCTGACACCCCCCACCTTAGCGGAAAATATGCCATTTAGGGGCTAATTTTCCCCAAACATATAGCAAATTCACAGAAGAGTTCGATAGTCTCTTTGCAGGTTTCTTCATTATGCTTATTACATAGGTACTTCCAGGTGTCTTAACATTATCTATTGACATCTCTAATGAACCTTGCACTAATGTTATTATTACACTAGCAAAAGCCATGCTTTCTTTGGATTCGCGAAGCATTATTTTATGAAACAGATATTTGAAAGTAAAAATATTTTTTAATATTATTTTTGCATCTTTATTAAGCAAAAACGTTATTTTATGTTTTGGCGCATTTTAATTTTTTATTTATGATGTAAGACTGCCATAATAAAATATTTTCGAAGCAAACTTTTACAAAATATTTTTAAATTTTCAACTAAAAGCTCTTTTAAAGATGTTTTTACAATTTCCAGTAACCACTGGTGTTTTTTAAAGTTGTTTGAAATATGCATGTTTCCAATCTTTGTAATTAACATCAAATAATCTTTGATAGCTATTTTAGAATAATATATTTTAAGAGAGCTTGAAGAAAGTTACTTCGTCAAAATCCTATTTTCTGGAAAAACATTTGAAATCTGCTTTCGTTGATACTATGAATTTTTAACTGTAAAACTTTTTTTTCTTATTTCTTCGTTTTTATACATGTTAGGGTATCAGAATTTTTTATATTGTAGAATTTTTCATAAGGAAAATTTCTATTGAATGCTTAATTTTGAAGGATTTTCACTCTCGACAACGTTAAGTACGTTTTTAAACCAACTGGTGTCTATATATCCTCAATATCTACAACGATTTATGAATTGTAACAGCAAAAGCTAACTGCAGAAGAAATTCTTTCCTTGAGCAATTTATGCTTCCATTTTTCCAGAATTTAATTATTGGGGGAATTGGTACGCACCAATTCTTATAAGTTAAATTATTGTAGTATTCAAATTTATCCATGATTATTCGCGATATCTAGTCTGGTGGCTTGTGATTTTCTTTATTACGTGCAACAAAGTCTAAAGTCCCGTCCACTAAACCTTTTTCGGTCCACAAATAAGAACGTAACATTACTTTAGATCCAAATGATAAAGTAAGAAATGGTTAAAGTCAATTTGTCGTTTCTGAATCGGCCAACTTTGCTTTAGAACATTTATAAAGAGTTTGAATCGAGGCAACAACTTCATGCTTCAATTCTTTTAAATGTAACAAATTTAACAATTAATTTTATTTGTTTACAATTCTTTTGTTGCCACTTTACCGAAAAAAAAAAAATCCACAATACAATTTTTTAAAAATGTTTAAGTGTCATTTGTGCAAACGATTTTGCTGAATAATGAAAACATATTTTATTTATTAAATTAATCATGATTCTATCTATAATTACTTACTCCATGATTTATATTTTTTTTTCTGAAAATATACGCGTTTCATTTTTTATTTATTTGCTAAAATGCGTCTGTATTGGAAATGCATGTAAAATAAATTAATTAAAATAATAATTTTTTTAACGTTTTACTGTAAAAAAATTATATTGTGCAAATCTACAGATCATAATTTATTTTTGTGTTTAATTTGAAGTTAAAATATTGAATAGTTTTTTGTAAAGTGTACGACAAAATGTAATTTGAGTGGCCTAGTAGAGGATTCGCTTCGCTCATCCTAATAAACACTATATATGCTAATACACTATTATAAACACAAAATTCAAATATAATTACACATAAACAAAAAAAATTAAACACGTGATGAATCTCAATCTGAGATCCATAGGTCCACTTTTCAAACTTTCGCAACCCGAAGAGAACACTCCAAGCCGCTTTCTCTATACTCGGTCAAGCACGCTGAGCCCCTGACAATTTCTGACTGGCAAAAGCCATCGGTTTAAACTGACCCTTTTCACCTTTTTGAGTAAGGCAACATCCTACTGCCAGGTCGGAAGCATCGGCGTGAAGCTGATATTCCCGGCCTACAGGTGTAGCCAAACGCGTCACTTTACATAACTCATCTTTAAGAGCATTAAATGCTTCCTCTGCCCTTTCATCCTATGGTACAGTATTTTTAACCTTCCCTTTAGTTCATTCGGTTAAAGGTATAGTTATTTTGGCATAATTTGAAATATAAGATCGGTAAAATCCCATTAATCCCAAAACATATCTAACTTCCTTTTTAGTTTTTGGTCTCTTTAAATCCCTTATTGCTCTTATTTTCTCCTCATCAGGTGCATGCGTTCCACCCCCAATTACATAACCTAAAAACTTAGTCAATTTCTCTCCAAATTTACATTTACTCAGCCTAATCGTAAAATTTCTATTTTTAAGTTCTTCTATGACAGAACTAACATGCTCACAATGCTCTAAAACAGGTGTCGGAGAAAATGATGACATTACCAATATATGCTTCCGCATACCTCCGATGACCTTGAAAAACCTATTTCATATCTTTCTGGAACGTAGCAGACGCCCCTGATAAAGCAAATGGCATAGTAATATACTGATAATTTCCGTTATGCGTTGTAAAAGCTGTCAAATGTTTGCACTCCTCAGCCATTTTAATCTGCCAATAACCCCTCAATAAATCAGTCGAAGATAAATATTTAGCTGCTCCCGCAGTATACATGATTTCTTGTGAATCTTTCATCGGAAATGTTGGAACCTGCGTTACTGAATTTAAAGCTCTATAATCTATACAAAATCTAACAGTTGCGTCTTTTTTCGCCACGCAAACAATTGGATGATTTATTTCAGCATTTGACACTTCGATTAGATTTAATTCTAATAACTCCTGAATCTGCCTATCTACATCCACTTTATAAGCTACAGGTACACTATATAACTTTGGCTTTTTTCTTGCCACACCCGGTTTTAGATCAATACGATGTTCCCCTACTTCCGCTGGTCGTAAAGGACCCATAAACACATCTTTATTCTCCCTCAAAATGGACTTCGACTTGACTATTAGATAACCCTTTTATTTCGAACCTCTCTATGTCTCGTTCTACCTCTTGTTTCCGGTTCAGAATAGGAATTTCCCCAACTTCTCCATATTCCTCATCCCCTTCGAAAACAATATTAACTATATACAATAACATAATTACTGCTTCATTCTAATAGTGTGATGTAACATACGTTTAAGGGTCTGATTAAAACGATCCACAAGACCGTTAGACTGTGGGTACTGCGGGGTCGAAAATCGTGGACTAGCGCCTAACCTTTTCTCAAATTCTTTCGTTAAGTCGGCAGTGAAATTGGTTCCATTATCACAAGCGATTATATTTGGAATTCCTGTCCTCATAAATATTTGAGGCAATGCATCACACGCGGTTTTAGCAGTTAAACTTTTTATGAGGAAATGCATCCGCCCATCTAGTATGTTGATCAATTAAGGTTAGTATATACTGATGAACTTGTGAACTTTAAGGATCAATAGGCCCATTAAATCAATATTATCTACCTGAAATTGAAGTTCTGGCCGCGATACTGGTGAAATAGGATCTCTATCATTCACTTTAACTCCTATAGTCAATTGGCACTCTAAACATGACTCACAAAATTGTTTAGTTTCTTTCGCCATCCCCCCCCCCGATAAAACGAATACCTGATTCTCTGTAACGTTTTCTTGGCTGCATGATGCCCTCCAAATACCGAAGTATGCGCTAATTTTAGGATTTCTTCCCTTCTTACCTTGGGTACATACTACTAATTGCGCTATACTTTCGCCTAACAATTTCTCTTTATGATACAATAAGCCATTCACAATATAATAATCCCCTATATCCATTTTAGCAAATTCCCACGCTCTCTCTAACTCTTTACATTCCAATTGGGATTTCTTAAACATATCTGAATTGCTAACAATAGCTTTATTATTTTTCTCCACTTCCGTTTTTTTCTGTATTCTGACTTTGTAAATTTTCCGATCTCGCTTCTATTGCGTAAACATTACAATTATCGCTACTCATATCTTCCTTTTCACTCGAGTTATCAATAATAATTTCTGAACTTTCTAGTTCTTGGGACTCTAGCAATGGCTCCTCGCGGTTGACCCCTACTCATTAATCACTTCGGGATGTAAAATTACCTGCCCATTAATATTATCGGTCACTGCGCAAAGTACTTCCTGATGAATTATATTAGTTTGTCCGAATTGCGGAATAGCTAACCCCACCTTAGCGGAAAATATGCCATTTAGGGGCTAATTTTCCCCAAACATATAGCAAATTCACAGAAGAGTTCGATAGTCTCTTTGCAGGTTTCTTCATTATGCTTATTACATAGGTACTTCCAGGTGTCTTAACATTATCTATTGACATCTCTAATGAACCTTGCACTAATGTTATTATTACACTAGCAAAAGCCATGCTTTCTTTGGATTCGCGAAGCATTATTTTATGAAACAGATATTTGAAAGTAAAAATATTTTTTAATATTATTTTTGCATCTTTATTAAGCAAAAACGTTATTTTATGTTTTGGCGCATTTTAATTTTTTATTTATGATGTAAGACTGCCATAATAAAATATTTTCGAAGCAAACTTTTACAAAATATTTTTAAATTTTCAACTAAAAGCTCTTTTAAAGATGTTTTTACAATTTCCAGTAACCACTGGTGTTTTTTAAAGTTGTTTGAAATATGCATGTTTCCAATCTTTGTAATTAACATCAAATAATCTTTGATAGCTATTTTAGAATAATATATTTTAAGAGAGCTTGAAGAAAGTTACTTCGTCAAAATCCTATTTTCTGGAAAAACATTTGAAATCTGCTTTCGTTGATACTATGAATTTTTAACTGTAAAACTTTTTTTTCTTATTTCTTCGTTTTTATACATGTTAGGGTATCAGAATTTTTTATATTGTAGAATTTTTCATAAGGAAAATTTCTATTGAATGCTTAATTTTGAAGGATTTTCACTCTCGACAACGTTAAGTACGTTTTTAAACCAACTGGTGTCTATATATCCTCAATATCTACAACGATTTATGAATTGTAACAGCAAAAGCTAACTGCAGAAGAAATTCTTTCCTTGAGCAATTTATGCTTCCATTTTTCCAGAATTTAATTATTGGGTGAATTGGTACGCACCAATTCTTATAAGTTAAATTATTGTAGTATTCAAATTTATCCATGATTATTCGCGATATCTAGTCTGGTGGCTTGTGATTTTCTTTATTACGTGCAACAAAGTCTAAAGTCCCGTCCACTAAACCTTTTTCGGTCCACAAATAAGAACGTAACATTACTTTAGATCCAAATGATAAAGTAAGAAATGGTTAAAGTCAATTTGTCGTTTCTGAATCGGCCAACTTTGCTTTAGAACATTTATAAAGAGTTTGAATCGAGGCAACAACTTCATGCTTCAATTCTTTTAAATGTAACAAATTTAACAATTAATTTTATTTGTTTACAATTCTTTTGTTGCCACTTTACCGAAAAAAAAAATCCACAATACAATTTTTTAAAAATGTTTAAGTGTCATTTGTGCAAACGATTTTGCTGAATAATGAAAACATATTTTATTTATTAAATTAATCATGATTCTATCTATAATTACTTACTCCATGATTTATATTTTTTTTCTGAAAATATACGCGTTTCATTTTTTATTTATTTGCTAAAATGCGTCTGTATTGGAAATGCATGTAAAATAAATTAATTAAAATAATAATTTTTTTAACGTTTTACTGTAAAAAAATTATATTGTGCAAATCTACAGATCATAATTTATTTTTGTGTTTAATTTGAAGTTAAAATATTGAATAGTTTTTTGTAAAGTGTACGACAAAATGTAATTTGAGTGGCCTAGTAGAGGATTCGCTTCGCTCATCCTAATAAACACTATATATGCTAATACACTATTATAAACACAAAATTCAAATATAATTACACATAAACAAAAAAAATTAAACACGTGATGAATCTCAATCTGAGATCCATAGGTCCACTTTTCAAACTTTCGCAACCCGAAGAGAACACTCTATGTCTCGTTCTACCTCTTGTTCCCGGTTCAGAATAGAAATTTCCCCAACTTCTCCATATTCCTCATCCCCTTCGAAAACAATATTAACTATATACAATAACATAATTACTGCTTCATTCTAATAGTGTGATGTAACATACGTTTAAGGGTCTGATTAAAACGTTCCACAAGACCGTTAGACTGTGGGTACTGCGGGGTCGAAAATCGTGGACTAGCGCCTAACCTTTTCTCAAATTCTTTCGTTAAGTCGGCAGTGAAATTGGTTCCATTATCACAAGCGATTATATTTGGAATTCCTGTCCTCATAAATATTTGAGGCAATGCATCACACGCGGTTTTAGCAGTTAAACTTTTTATGAGGAAATGCATCCGCCCATCTAGTATGTTGATCAATTAAGGTTAGTATATACTGATGCCCTTGTGAACTTTAAGGATCAATAGGCCTATTAAATCAATATTATCTACCTGAAATTGAAGTTCTGGCCGCGATACTGGTGAAATAGGATCTCTATCATTCACTTTAACTCCTATAGTCAATTGGCACTCTAAACATGACTCACAAAATTGTTTAGTTTCTTTCGCCATCCCCCCCCCCCCGATAAAACGAATACCTGATTCTCTGTAACGTTTTCTTGGCTGCATGATGCCCTCCAAATACCGAAGTATGCGCTAATTTTAGGATTTCTTCCCTTCTTACCTTGGGTACATACTACTAATTGCGCTATACTTTCGCCTAACAATTTCTCTTTATGATACAATAAGCCATTCACAATATAATAATCCCCTATATCCATTTTAGCAAATTCCCACGCTCTCTCTAACTCTTTACATTCCAATTGGGATTTCTTAAACATATCTGAATTGCTAACAATAGCTTTATTATTTTTCTCCACTTCCGTTTTTTTCTGTATTCTGACTTTGTAAATTTTCCGATCTCGCTTCTATTGCGTAAACATTACAATTATCGCTACTCATATCTTCCTTTTCACTCGAGTTATCAATAATAATTTCTGAACTTTCTAGTTCTTGGGACTCTAGCAATGGCTCCTCGCGGTTGACCCCTACTCATTAATCACTTCGGGATGTAAAATTACCTGCCCATTAATATTATCGGTCACTGCGCAAAGTACTTCCTGATGAATTATATTAGTTTGTCCGAATTGCGGAATAGCTAACGGTAATTTAACCAACAGTGATTTGACTGCTTCACCAAATAATTCTTGTAAATAAACACTACCCGCTCCTTTTAATTTCTCTTCCGGTACCAAATCTTTATGAATAACCCTAATTTCACATCCAGAATCAACCAATCCCTTTGCTTTTTGCCCATTTAAACTAACTTCCATTTTCTCAAGTTTATTTAATTTCTCACCAATAACATTAGTTCTCTGTTCGGCCTTTGCCGATATCCTCGCCACAATAGTTCCATTAGGTAACTCTTTGTTTCCTTTTACAACAATCTTATGTACACCCGCTTTCTGTTCTCGCCCTTTATTACCATTATTATTTCCCTCATTACCCACTTTATTACAAAAACGTTGGTAATGACCTCTCAAAACACATTTAAAGCATTTAGGAACTGAAGCATCACTAGGTTTCTTAAAATCTATTTTTCTATCCGAAAAAGTATTACTCCCGTTTTGCCTCCAATTACCACTAACTTTACTATCCTCCCTCGGTCTCGTTTCTTCATAGTTTACATACCTATCTTTACCCTTAAAACTTTTATACGTAACTGCATAAGACTTGTTTTTATGGTCAAAATAATGGTCACATTCTTTAGCAATTTTAGGAGCTTCTAACCATTTATACAGCTGAGTTAACCCAATATATGATGCCGTTTCCTCATCTAACGTACTTAATAACTTATCAGTAATTATTAGCTGGTTGACCTTTTCATATGAATCAGCACCTCTAATCTTACAATAATTTTCCCACGTTGCTATTAAACGCGATACAAATAATACATGAGCTTCATTCTTTTTTCTCCTAGCCTTCTTAAAATTTTCCAAACACGCCTTCGGTGTCGGCTCATGTTCCCTTAGAACTAATTCCTTTAATTCCTCCTAACTCTCCATTTGTTCCCTAGTGGTATAAACTAACAAATTATCAGCCTTATCTCCTAACATATTTAGTAGAATTTTGGCCTGCTGGTTTTCCGGTATATTTTTAGTTTTGAATGCCCTTTCTAAACTGTTGAAAAATAAATTCCATCCCTCAGTCCCTTCTGGTACTTTGATAGACAGAGATTTAACACTTTTGATCAATTTTTCTATGTTACTTTCATTATTAGATTCCCTAGACCCATTAGAGTTATTTGTCGATCCTTGTACCCTTAGCCTCTCTATTTCTAATTCATGTTCCATCCTTAATTTTTCAGCCCTCTCTTCTCTTTCTAACTTTTCGCGTTCTAACTTTTCCTGTTTTTCTAACTTTTCGCGTTCTAACTTTTCCTGTTTTTCTTCGCGCTCTAATTTTTCCTGTTTTTCTTCGCGCTCTAATCGTTCTGCAAAAATAGCGTTAGATAATTCCATAATAACCCTCTCGTCATACTCATCACTGTCCATTATCTTTTTCCTAAGCTGAATTCTGGTATCTTCCGCGAATTCAACACCCAATTCCTCTGCTATCATCTGAAGATCCACCTTTTTTAGTTTGAATAAGAAAGCCATACCTTCTCCGATTGTTATTACCACCCTACAGTACAATAATATTTAAACCTACCAAATTAATATTTCCTAAATTTCTGCCTTAGTACAGTTATACCTCCACTTATTATACTAATTAATACCTTTCAGATAATCGATGTATTACATTTCTAATTAACCTACTGTATAATCTGATTTTCCTCAACCATTGACATCACACATTTTACTTCCAATAAAACAAAAGGTAAACAGTAATTTCGATTTGATTACTATGCAATACAGATTCTAATTCATACACTTAGATAATAACATACAATTTACATAATAATACTGATATATTGCAATTGAATAAAAGTATTGATGTCAATAGAAACATCCACATAAAGAAAAATTGTATAACATACACATATAATTTTCTACAATTACCCTCACTAAAATATTTCCAAATTCAATACTGGTTCTCACACTTAAAACAAATATACCCAAAACCTTCACTTTTATTTTTCCTCACTGTGGCCTCCTTTTTTTTTTTTTTTTTTTTTTTTTTTTTCACTTCTAACCAATTAAAATTCTAAGCAAATCTTCATTGCTCGTTTGTTATCAACCTTTCAAAATTAAACAATATTGCTTCATTTAAATATTACTTTAATAATAATTTAAATTTAAGCAAATTTAATTATTCCTTCCGACTACTATTAACACAATGCAATAATTTTTTTCACTACCATCATTAGTAAAAAAAATAGAAAATCAATATTAGCTCAAATTATTATGACCTTTTCTTAAAACATAAATATGGTTATTAATACTTCCTACCTATCTGAACACAGTTATTTGATTGCACATAAATTATCTAGTCAATTTATCTTAAATTACTATTAATTATACAACAACAACTAAAATTGGTTCGAGAAGTCAGCAGAAGGAAATGATCATAACACCTTACCTTATCATTATCTTCTGGGGTACTCTACTGTTCACAGGTAGTTCCACGATGTAGCGATGATATGGCACAAACAATAATTCTGTTCTCCGTAATAATTCTAGGGCACAACACTTTAGTTCAGTTCGCTCTAATGACGATGGGACACAACACTTTAGTTCGGTTCGCTATGTCGATGTAGGGCACCCACCCACTGTATTTCTGTTTGACGCTTGGTTTTTATCTCTCTAAAATTCCGCTCGACGATCTGGCATTACCACGCAAGAATTCCACTGGGTGCTCCGGCACTAACACGCTGCAACACGGCTCGCTGGTCACTGGTCTCAGACGATTCTATCCCGACGCTGCCACCAATTTGTCGGCGTTTCCTCTTAGCTCGCACAACTTTGAAGAAAGTCCGTAATACTTATTAGTAGTAGGAAAAGGACAGTACGGGCTCAGCCGGAGGCGGGACTGCGGGACCGTCCCACCTCCGGCTGTCCCACCTCCGGCTGTCCCACCTCCGGCTGTCCCACCTCCGGCTGCCCCACCTGCTCCTCCAGCTGCCCCGCCTGCGGTCCCTCCTGCCCCCACCATGCATCCCCCTCCACGAACGCCCCCTAGTGGAAAAAAGGAACATTCTATTATAGCAGAGAGGTGATCAACCTTCCCTAATTAAAAATATTATCAATCACATCTCAACTCGAAATCACACTATATGATGAAGATTAAATTTATATTTGAATTTTGAACAACCGTAATTTTAATGAGTATTATTAATTAAGCGAAACAATTAAAATCTCAGTTTTTAACCATTTTATTTAGATTTCTTCAACTACAAGATGAGATTATCAATTTAACACAAGAAAGTTAAACATATATTCGAATTTTGCTTGATAGACATCTTAATGAGTAGTATTAATTAAGTAAAAACAATAGAAAATATCCAGTTTTATAGAAAAAGACTGATTTCTTACGATTTTTATCAACTATATGATCAATGTAACGAAAAAAGTTAAACATGTATCCTAGTTTTTCAACAGCTATAGCCTTAATGAGTATCGTTAATTAAGTAAAAAAACAATGGAAAATATCAAGTTTTATGGAAAAAGACTGATTTCTAACGATTTTTATCGACTTACAAGTTGAAAGTTAAACATGCATTCTAGTTTTTCAACAGCTATAATCTTAATGAGTATCGTTAATTAAGTAAAAAACAATGGAAAATATCAAGTTTTATAGAAAAAGACTGATTTCTTACGATTTTTTCAACTCAAACTTCAGACTATCAATTTGATAGAAAGAAACTTAACCATGTATTCCAGTTTTGAACAACCATTTCCTTCACGAGCATTTTTAATTAAGTAAAACAACGG
>CAXHSM010001356.1:68379-96379 GCA_964019185.1 Maratus speculifer | reverse complement strand
TAGAAAAGTTTCAATAAGTTCATTATCGAATTTTTTGGAATATAGGGTAGATATGTCAGTAATAGACACCTTTCAAGATTTTTTAGTTTATAAAATATAAATAAAATTTTAGCTTTTCATGCAACTCCACCTTGCATATTTTATAATATTGTAGTATTATTGTTGACATTCGTAATCGATCCAATCACGAAGCAGAAAATGTTTCAAAGTTTTACTGTCAAATTGAAAATCTAAACATACTGGCTTCATTTAACATATTTCTTAATTTCTTGCATAATTTACTAACAATAATAAATTTTGGCAATAATAAAAAAAAATATATAATAGGTATTTATTATTATTTTTTTTAAATTTTACATGATGGTTCAACAATTATTGTCCCTGTTAATATAAAATATTTATACTGCAATGGTTGATGTGGAATATCTAAGCCTAATGTCTTGGATGCCTATATGCTGAATTTCAGAACTGTAGTTGCTATATCAACATATTTTTAGAGAAACAAGTTGAAATGTTTGTTTAGAGCTTATATATTTTTGGTAGATGATGAGGCGTGAGTATCATAGTGATGTAGCTACATCTCTTATCTACTGTTACAATATAGCCCTATAAGCTCCAAACCTAATGAGAACAGTTTAATTTTTATGAAGTGAAGAACAATACTAGCAAATATTTTTTAGAATAAAATGCTTTAAAAAGTAAAATTTGCATATAAATTTAAAAAAAGTTATATTTTTACTTCTTAAGTACACAAGAATTATGCATACTATATTTTGATTTTAGACCAATGAGTTCATTATTCTGCAGTTAAACAAGACTTATATTCTACTATAGCTAAGCTGAGTAATTAGTATTATTCAAGTATTCCGCTGAATCCTTATTTGTTGCATCACTATTTTGCAGGTTAATCCAGCTTAAAAGGAAAAGCTAAGCTTTTAAAAAAAGACTGAAATATACTTTGTTTCTACATTTATGCTATTTATTTCGTAATTTTATTTTATTTATAAAGGCAATTTTTTTTATTCTATAGGATATTGCTTTAGTAAGCTTAGTCTAGCATTGTCAGATTACAGATAATGATCAGTAGCTGCATATTGACATAAAAAATTCTGCTTCTGAGAACTACTTTATTAGATAATAGAACTTTAACCATGTAATGTATGTTTATGTAAAAATGCGTTAGTTACTTGATTTGAGAAAAATATTTTGCAATAACAGGGCTTGAATTTCAGGGGGGATTCGCGCCTGAAGTTTTGAAATCCCGCCCAATAAAAATCACGAATTTTCAGAAATATTTTGCATTTTGAAACTACGATAGACTCTCACAACCTTTTTTTGAATTTTGCAATATTTTCGTGTACCTGAATATTTTTGTAAGTTTTTTATTTTTACAATGAAAAATCGTTAAAATTCATGATTTTTTTCTGCACCCGATTGGCAAATTTCACAATTTTTTTTCCTGTGATCGCGATTGACAAGTTTCATGCTATTTTCCACCACGAGAACAGAGTTATTCCGTTCAAAATATCCCAAAAATTAATGCATTAGATTTCAAAAGTTATGAGACATCGATTATCAGCCCAGAAATTCGGATAGACATGTTCGATTGTAAGTTCATGGTATTTGAAGCGAGCTGAGTCTCCTTTTTTCACAATCAATTTCATCAATCATTCGCGCGTTTCGTCAAATGCAAATGCAGGAAATTTTGTTAGAGGATCACAATAGAAACAGCAATTTTGTCAAAGCATTGAGGAAAAAACTAATTTTTTCAAAGAATTTTTTTTAAAAAGGTGAGTTTTTTCAAAAGATTGCGATAACAGAAAAATTTTGTGAAATACTTGCAGAATAAACGTATATTTCATGAAATTTTTGCAAAATAAATGTGAATTTCATAAAAGCATTGCAAAAAGATTGTGAATTTAATGAAAGTATCTCAAAGTTAACATGGATTTTATTAAAAGACCATAAAAAGTACCCCTCCTCCCATTTTGTTGAAGAAGCTCGAAAAAAAAACCCCCCCAAATTATGTCAAAGATCGAGAAGAAAAAAAAAGCTAATTTCTTATAAGGATCGCTGGAAAACTCCAAATTTGTTAAAGGCTTCTTCAGGGATGATTGTTAATAAAAAAAATATTTGAGATTCACAGCAAATTTTCTGAAAGATTACAGCAGCGTGTGCGAAGGGGGGGGGGGCACTGTGTTTTTTTTCCCCCGGCCCTTTGAAAAAACTTGTGGATTTTTCGAGATCTTTTGAAAATATCATAACTTTTTTGATGAAGTTTGCTTATTTTTCATGAACCGTAGATGAAATTTGGGGATTTTTCACTGTCCTTTGACAAGATTTGGAGATTTTTGGAGATTCTTTCATACAATTTGTGAGCTTTTAACAAAGTTTGTGATTTTTTTTTTTTTTCCGATATGCATTTTCCACAATTTTTTAACAATATATTCTTTTTTTTTTTTTTTCCTGCAATTTCTGTCCAAACTTTATTTATTTTTTCGAATCTGATGAAAATTGCATTTTTCTCTAACTATTCTTTGACAAATCTCGTGTTTTTTTTACGATCTTCTGTCATGATTATCTGATGAAATTTACGTTTTCCCATGCACCTTTGGCAATATTAACGATTTAAGAATTTTTTCTTTTTTTTTTTAGCCAACAATTTGTCAAAATACATAGTACGTTTTTTGTCTGAATTTCCGGATTGATGATGTTTTTTTTTTTTTTAAATTTTCGGAACCGAATACCTTAAATTTGTTAAAAATACAGAACATAATCACCTCTGGATTGCTTAATGAATGCAAAATTCGTCAAAGAATCTCTTAATAAACCCGAATTGTGCCACAATATGAAGAAAAGTATACAAATTTAGACAATGCATCGCTGAAATGTGAATTTTGTCAAAGGGCTGCTTAAACAGAAATTTTGGTGAAAAATTGCCGAAAGATGTATATTTTGTCAGAGGCCCCAAAGCAGAATACTTTGCAATGTTCTGCAACGAAATTTAACTGATCAAAAATGTTCTGCGGGAATTGCACGAGTTTTTCTCACGACCAGTTGATGATTTTCGCAAACTTTTTAAATAGACGATTAAAGAATTTTGATATCCCCCCTCCCCCCCCCCGGGCTATTGAGTAACAACTTTCCAAAGATGATACCGAGTAAAATTTGCGGCTTTTTCATGATCTTTTGATGATTTTTTGAAATTTTCCATTTTTTTTTCACAATCTTTCGGTGAAATTTGCCATTTTATTTCTGTTTTTTTTAAGCGATCCTCTGACGAAATTGACGATTTTTCTTCACATGATTGACAAAATTGATTTTTTTCGGCGTCTACTTGTCGAAATTTCCAATATATTTTCTGATTTTTTATTTATTTATTTATTTATTTTTATTTACTGAACTGAATGCCTGAATTTTTCAGAAAATTAGAAATCTCTGTGAATTTCTCGATTTTTTCTTTGCTTGAATGGTGAATTTCTTCACTGATTACTTCAAATGTTCTGCAGAGAAGCTCATTGTTCTGCGACGTACGTCACACTTTTAAGCATATTCTGCTTTAGGGGTCAGAGGGTTGCTGAATAAACACTAATTTAGTCAAAATATCAGACGCTTAAAAGAGAAAAATGCATAGGGCTGCTAAAAAATGCAGAATCCCCCCCCCAAAAAAAATTAATTTCGTCAGAGAATCACCGAAAAAAATGCAGCCATCTCTTTGGAAAATAGCACACACACAAACATATACGTTTATTATTATTATAGGTATAATTTATAATCGAAAATATATACTGAACTAATTTTTGAAAAGATAGGTTAACCTGAACCAAACTTGCAGGAATATACACTCAACCTAAAGTCAACCTGAATCAAAAACAGATTTTAATTGACCTGTTACAAAAGTAATTAGCACATGGTGGGAAATTACCCCCTGTAAAGACTAAATAGACTACATAAAAGCTTGACTTAGTTCCTTTTTTAAATAAAAAACACATTTTGCATAATTATTCAGAGTTTTTGGTAAAAATTGCTTCAGTGGTATTTTGTCATGTCTGTATACATCCAATTATTTAAATAGCACATAAAATTACTGCAGGTTAAAAAAAAAAAAAAATTCTTTTTCCCAAGCGGCTGTACTCCCTTACATTTATAAATGTTGGGAGGAAGACACCCCTCCTCTGAAAAAAAGAATTTCAAGCCATGAATAATATGAAAATTAAGAATTGCGTGCAGTAATACAAAGAAAAAAATGCATATACATTGTTAGTTATGTTTGTGTCTGTGACAGCAGTTTGGTGCCAGTGAAAATTGTCTTCGAGAGTGGCATGGTTAAATTTTCTGAATGTATATTACAGGTGTTGAAATAGATAGGCCTTATGATCGATTATGAAATTTTGAAACCTACCTACTGTCAACTTTTGCATTTCCACTTGCGACAGTTTGTTCAAATTCATGTTTTTTTATTGTGTGTGATTAACAAATTTTGTTATTTTTACCCATGACAGACTGAATTTTGAGTTTTTTCATGTGACACTGACAAATTTTGCAACATTTTCCCACAACCAAAACATGCAGATAAATTATCGGGACAAAATGGTTATTTTATTGCAATTCTTAGATGAAATTTTCCATTGCCTTTTGCAATTTTTTGACAATTAGCCTTTTATTTTTGCAGTCCTTTTGTAATTTTTTTAGATGCAAATTGTTTTGTGGTTTATGACTTTTTTTGGGGGAGGGGCGAAATTTAAATTTATATTGTAATTTTTTGATGAAATTTGAATTTTTTTTTCCCCTGAAATTTGCATTTTATTACCTTTTAATGAAAGTTATTTTTGTGATTCTTTGATGCAATTTGAATATTTCCCATGATCCTTTGATGAGCTCAAAATGTTATTTTTTTAGTGTTGGACAGACTACAAAAGTGAGACAAAAAAGAAGTATAACTTTAATAAAGTTGAAAGATCAAAGACAGGTGGTGGTAAAGCGGAGTTAAAAGAATTAACTCCGCTAGAAGAAAGAATTTTGGCCCTTATTGGGCTAGATGCAATTAATGGCCTTTCCGTCCCCGAGAGCTGCAGTTTCTCTGATGATCAGTCTGCCAGCCAGGAGTATTTATGTTCAGATATGCCGCATTCCAGCCGGGATATACCACATGCCAGCCAAGAAAGAATGTCGGAATATGTCGTGGTGAGTATAAGATTTCCTTCAACTTCTTTTTTATTACTATCAATTTTTACACAGTCTGTGTTTATAAAAGAATGGAAACTAGAGATTCTTATTACATAGTATTGCAGGTGTTAGGCAGTTTGCGAATGTTTGGTTATAACATATTTGTTATGTATTCAAAAAAATTTTTAAAACATGAAAATCGTGAAAAGTTGCTAAAATTATTTTTTATTGCATTTTGTTTCATGTTCTCTCACCATATTTAAATCGTAATGAAAAATTTTTTTTTACA
This sequence comes from Maratus speculifer, assembly GCA_964019185.1. Lineage (NCBI taxonomy): Eukaryota > Metazoa > Arthropoda > Arachnida > Araneae > Salticidae > Maratus > Maratus speculifer. The sequence continues at coordinate 90,924 of CAXHSM010001356.1, read as the reverse complement.
CCAAACATTTACAAAAAGAAAATTTTAATCATTCAAATATGTATGCAATTCAAAAATGGACAGTGAAAGTTGTAATTTCTATATTTATTAAAACTGATATTTTAAGATAAGGATGTACAACCTGTGACCTGCCAGCCATAAATGGCCTATGATGAAATAACATGTGGCCGGCAAATATTGTGAATTTATAACTGTGAAAAAATGCACTTTTTGTGCTTATGTTGCTAAAAAATCGTGAATTTTAGGCAGTTTGCTTGGGTAAATAAATTCCAAAAACTACTTAACAATCGCAAGTTTTGTTGTTTAGCCACAAAAAATTTGGGTTTTGTAGATCACACTGGGAAAAACCACAAATTTTGTCATATTCAAAAAATTGCACCTTTGTTTGATCTAGCCAGATAAAATCATGAGTATTGTTGATGATATGTTAAAAAATTGCTGATTTTGTTCATCAGATGCAGGGGAAAATGTCTGATTATCGTTCAAATTATACATAAACTTTGTTGATCAGATGCAAAAAAAAAAAAAAAGTCAATCAGACACGGAAAAGTGTAGATTTTGCCAAATGGGCACAAAAAACGACTGGAGTATGATGACTGGAGTAAGCAGGAAGGGACAATAGATAGCGAAAAAGAAAACAAAGACCAGGGTTCATACAGAGTTGGGAAGAAAAAATCCTAAGAGTACATAAAATCCAAGGAGTCCAAAAAATTTTAAGAACTTGTCACTTTTATTGTTATTTATGTGGCATGCACTTGCACAGCTCCAGTTCTGCAGGGATTCCACGAGTTACCCCCCATGCAAGGGGAGGAGGATTATCCGTGATCTTCAGACGAAATCGTCGCTTTCTTGTGTTTTTCAGACTAAATCAGCTATTTATCTGCGATATTTTAGCAAAATTGGCAATTTATAGTGATCTTATAGTGGAATCTTATATATGGATCTATAGTGGATCTTATAGTGATAATTTATAGTGGTGTTTTGTACCCACGTTTTATTTCTTTTGACTGACGACGACTGTTTACGACAGGTGCGGTGATTATGCTGATTTTTTTTTCAAAACTATTTTAATATTTGAGGCTGCGGCGATTACACCGGGTGCGGCGTGTCTTCCCTAAATTACGGTAGTTACTTGTTTTATTACTTAACTAAAATTAACAGTCATTAAAATGTTATGTTTTATTCCCTATAAACATTTAAAATCATATTCAAATAAAAAGGAAAGAAAACCATATGCTGAAGTGAAGCAGATTTCGTCAGAAGTCTGTGAGGCCCCATGAAAGTTCAGCTTTTCATTTGCTGAGATGTAATATGTTTGTTGATTGGACATTGAAATATTCCTAGTTTTGTTGACTGACTGGACTGTGAAAAAGTCATGAATTTTGTCGATCAGGAGGGGGAAATGCAGATTTTGTCAATGATGCATGAAAAAATTGGATTTTTGTTGATCTATTGCAGAACATCCATGAGTTTATCACAAATTTTAATTAAGCGAGAAAAATGCAAATTTCGTCAATCGGATAAATAGTCACTAGTTTTGTTGATCATGTTCTGAAAAATAGAAAATTTTGTCGGTTGGATGCAGAAATATCATGCATTTTATCGATCAAGCTCTGAAAACGCAAAAATTTAGTTGATTGGGTTTGTTGGATTACATCAAATATTCGGCATTCGCCCTATGCAGCCTAAAAGCCAAATATTCGGCTGGAACGAATATTTGGCTAGAGTATAAGAGTATTCGGCTTTATAAAAGTTATTTTTTAAATTTTTGAAAAAATTGTAATATGAGCTTCAAATTCGGAAATTTTTGGAGTAGGATCTATATTGAACCTGGAGTTATACAGTGAAAATTACCATACAAATTATAAATAAATAACAAAATAGAATTAAATTGTTATTTTAATTGTAATGTTTAGCTTTTTCAAGATTCCTGATCCATTGAGATTGCACTCACTAAAATATGCAGAATTTTAAGCTTAAAATATTGCAACAAAAATACAATTTTTTAGATTGATATACCTATAAGATCTATTTAAACAGTTAAAATTTTTAAATAAAATGCAGTAGTTTTAAATAATGAACGAAATAAATTCATAAGTCATTAATAAAAATACAAATAAAACAAATTAAAGACTTGATGTAACAAACACATATAACATATTTAATGTCTTGTGAATGTGACATATACTACCATCCAATTTTGCTGTTTAATATTACAATTGGGCGACAAAATAATCAAGAAGTACTGAATTTTCTTAAAGTGCAATACATGAAGAATAATATTTAAACATCTCAAGTAAATTTATTTAAATTAATTAGAATTTTAAATATGAGCTGTAAAAAGTATGCATAAATAATAAATATTAAAGAAATTTAAATATTTTATTCATATTCAATTTATTCAATTAAAAGATAATTAAGCTAAGTATAAATAAGTACACTGATTGAACTGTCTATTACATACATAAGTATATATTTTTTTTATTCATGAAGTTTTATTTTATTTTTTAGCCTAATGCAACAGAATTCGACGACACGTCTGATTTAGATGTAACAAATGTAGAAGTTGAAGTGCATCCTGGCAGCATTGTGGATATCCCAATTACTCCTTCAGCGAATGCAACTCCATCGGCTGGCAGACTCAACAGCCTGAAGAAAGGCACAATGAAAAGAACAAGAAACAGGGGGATTGTCTTGGGGGCGGAAAATTCAAGTAAACTAATACAGGCCCAACAGTCAACTGCCAATGGTTTGATGGCAGTTGCTGCTGCAATTGAAAAAAACATTGAGCAGCAAAAAACAATTATAGAATTACAAACGCAGCAGTTAGAGCTGGAAAAACGCAAGACTGCTGCGTTTGAAAACCTTGTCGTCCATATAATGGAAAATTTTCCTGAAAAATAAAAAATTTCAGTAATAAATACCTTGTTATTTTTTTAGTGATGTTGACACTAATGTTCCAATTAAATCTTTATAATAGAGTTCCTATGGGTCAGGAAAAAACATGGAAAACAGGAAATTGCAAAGAATTTTTTAAATATTTGAAAAAGTTGGTGAATTTTTGATCTACTAAACCCTTTAGAATCTCAATCATCTTAAAAAATTTTGAATTACTTATTCAGTCAATCTAAAATTTTTATAAAAATTATGCAAATTGTAAAATATGAAAAATTGCAAATTTATACCGCACTAAAGTTACTCTTTGTAGATAGTTTTGCAATAATATACAAGCTGAATTTTTATTGAGAAACATTGTTAATTTTTTTTTTTTTTTTTTTTTTTTTTTTTCCTGCAGTAGGAGCTCTGTTATAGTTTGAATATATTTAATGCATAGTTTGAATTATCCAAACGTGGAATCATAAAACATTAACTATTAGTGATATTTTAAATTTCAGGCCAAATTTTTTTTACAATAGAGTATACAAGTGTATGAAGTTGTATAAAATTAATTATTGGAATTTAATTAATCAATCTACACGTGAAAGTTGAGCATGCTTTTAAGTAAAATTATATTATTACTGGTACTAAATATGCTTTATTTACGCAACACATAATTATTTATGGTAAAACATAATAAATATCTTATACATTTCAGGGCATCGGATCATCTTTGAAAATAAATTTACGGGGAAAAAATCTGCGTTTAGATCGTTACACAATTTGGACATTTGCTGATATATCATTTATATTTTGACATTGTTTTTTTATTTTTGTATTGGATGGCTGAAGTCCATCTCTACATTGGATTTTTAAAATTTTGGCTGTAGATATTTTTTAAAGTTACTTTCACTTTCAAAACCAGTTTTGAAAATTGATGTCATTATAAAAAGATATCTGCAAAATATTTAACCATAAGCTTACAGAATCTTTCCTGATGGGCACAAGGAGTCTTCAATAGGCCTCTTGAATAGTAGGTTTGAGTAGAATAATATAATTGGCTTTTTGGCTATGACCAACAGAGCTTTCTTCAATTAGGAAATAATTCAGCAAATGATGATACTGTTATAGTAATTTTTGTGAAATTTTCTTGGTTTTTCATAATTTTTTTTTTTAAACAAAAATTTATCTGTCATCAAACGATAAATAATGAATGTAGGTTATTAATTTTTTGGAGCATATATAAATTTATATCTATCAAAAAACATTAGAATGCACAATCATATTTTCAAAATTGAAGTGCATTCAATATGCAAACTAAAGGAAACAGTTTTAATTTTTTCCTTCTGTTTCTTTTAAGATTTGCTGGTGGTCTGAAAATTTTACATTTAAACTCATTTGACACACGACAAAAGTAATTACATTTCGATAGCTTTATACCTTGTTAAGGGGCCACTTCACTCGAATGAAAAGACCTGTTCGCTAATGCTAATCCTATGGAAGAAATTTATAAAGATATCTCGGTTGCATTTTAATAGTTTTAAATGATTATGCTCTGTGTAAGACGTGCTTGTTCATTGTGTTGGTTCTTAACTGAGAACAAGAAAACAAAAGATCAGTTTAATGTTTGGTTTTAAGTTTTGCAAAACACCGAAAGAAATTCATGTGGGGTTGTGCAAATTGAACATTCACAATACTCGCCAGATCTCAATCCTCCAGACTTCTATTTCCATGACTCCATTCTCTTTCAAAGAGATTTGATTTTATTATTATTGGTATTTACTTTTTTGTTTTTATTTTTTACTTTATAACAAAAATAATCAAATTTCATTAAGGATTCACATTCATTTCATTTAAAGTCCCCTTTTCCGAAACTCTACATTTTCTTTTCCCATAAAATTCAGTCTTTCAAACAACTTATTTTATTATTTTATTTTACCCACCTCGCATTACAATGTTAAATTAGCATTTGTTTCCAGGTCGATAAAAGTTTGCAATAACAAAAACAATGTAAAAACAGAAGCAAAAAAAAAAAAAAGCTTGCTAAATGTAACAAAACTGCTTCTGCTTGTGTTTACACTGGAAGTTCAATCTAGATATCTATATTATAAAGGACAAAAGTATCTGTGTAACGCATACGTCATTTTGAGAATGGAAACACTTTCAAATTTTAAATGAAATTTCGATATTGCAATTTTTGCTATTACAATTGTTTAAATTTCTGAACATTTCTTTTTTTTTTCTTTTATAATTTACGCGTTTCAGATTTTTGGACATAATTTCTATTTTTAACACCTCATTTCAGTAATAAGTATTATATATAGTGGGTTTAGGTCTTTTTTAATGCATAGAATTAAAACAATTGTTTTTTTTTTCTTTCTAAAAAAAAAAAAAAAGCGCAAATAGTTTTTTAGAAGAAATTTAATGACATTTTCTTTTTTTGTTTATAATTTATGAGTTTCAGATTATGAAATATAAATAATTTCTATTGTTTTTTAGAAGAAATCTAATGACATTTTCTTTCTTTATAATTTACAAGTTTCATATTATTGAATATAAATAATTTCTACTTTTAACACTTTATTTCAGCAACAAGCATTAGATATATTAGGTTTAAGTCATTTTTTTATGCATAGGCTTAAAATCAATATGCATTGGTGAACATATCTATTGCTCTAAAGAAAAAACTTTAAACATGTGAATTGATCAAAGATAAAATAGATTCAATATTTAGTATAAAATATTTTAATTCTTTTAATATTGCAGATTATTTAATGCAATTAATAATGTAACACAATGATCTTTTAAGTTTTTGCACAAGCTGTAAAAGAAATTTTTCTTTTGGGAGATTATCTTGAAAAATTAAAAACAAAGACTGGTTGCTAGTTATAGCATTTTAGTAAGAATTTTTTCTCTCTATCTACTGAATCTAACGACTAAAATGTTAACTTCAATTTGTCACTCAGAAAGAAAAAATCCTAAGAAGTATTTGTAATTTATTATTTGAATAATTGTGGAAAAGAATATTTACCAAACTACATCTAAATGTTTATTATTAGTAATCAAAAGATTGTTTATAAAGATTTACAGGGCATCAATAGTTCACTGTGATGAACAATCAAAACTTTCAACATAAGGCTATTTACTAAAACTGTTTAAATTGAAAAATGAATTTTTTAAATTTTCAGCATAAATTCAGTAATTATTAAATTTAAATTATTTTCAATGAAGCTACACTGCTTATAAACCAATAATGTCTGTTTTTATCAGTAAATATGCATGTATACATAATAAGAACGGATGTTTTAAAAAAAAACCCTGTTTAAACCAAAAAAACCGTTTTTTTTGGGGGGGGGGGGGGTTTAAAAAAAACCTGGTTTTTTTCCAACCCTGCTTTTTGGTGTAAATCGCTCAACAGATGACGCTGCTATGCTGCATTATTCATGATTATCGCAATACCTCTATCTCAAGAACTAAAGGACAATTTTTTATCAAACTACAGCTTCAGACGGTTCCTGATATATATTAATGTTGTTTAGTTTTTGGTGTAAATTGCCCTATAGGTGGCACTACTATGCGGCATTTTTCAAGATTTTGTTACAGCTGACTAATTGAATTTTTTTTGCAAGGTGTTGAATCTAAAATTGACCTCCCATTTTACCTCTATAATGTACAGTAATGTTGCAAAAACAGGGCAGTTTGCATTAGAAAAGTACAAATGAGTAAAAATCTAACAGTCAATAAATCCTATGCCATTTTTTAGTTGCAGACCTGAGTAAGCCAAACTAAAACAGGGTGGCTACAGAATCTGGAAATCAGGGAAATTTTTCTCTGCAAAAATATTTTTGTTTTCACCTTACCAACAACATTGATTTAGTACCAAACAGGCTACATTTAAACCAATAATAAGATGTGATAAAGAAACAAAGCCATATTGCTGCCAAGCGGCTTCTGTCTGCATCAAAGCTAAATTGTCTCAAACTTAGTTCATTCTCAAACTTTTGACGAAATTCATCAGTCTTAGCAATTTTTTGATGAAATTTGCACGTTTTTCACGATTTCTTGTCAAAATGTACCACTTTTTCGAGAGTTCTTGACAAAATTTGCAAGTTTTTCACAATTTTTTTGACAATCTGCATTTTAAGCTATTGCATAGCTTTTATCGCGGCCTTTGAGCGCAGCGACCGAATCCAAAAATTCCGTAACGAGAAAAATCCTAACACATCCGTAACGAAAAAAACCTAACACTCGGCTAACCACGTTTCAGTTCGGCAGACTTCAGCGTGGTATCTTTCAGTAGACTTCGGCAGACATTGACGCGGTATTTTTCAGATATTTAGAGGATATCAAGTCTCAAATTTATGTTTCTTATTTCAGTTACCATAAACCTATAGTTTCAATGATAAATTCCTGATTAACCTACATGTATTGTAAGATAATAAAATTATTTAAAACAATATTAATTTCTTATTTATTCAATAAAAGAAAAAAAAAATTGTTTTCTTATTGGTCATCACGCTCAAAAAGTGTAACTTGAATTAATATCAAAAAAAAAAAAAAAAAAAAAAACCTGCATTAATAAAAAATATATAAAAAATTATAGCTGCATAAGTTGATAAAAAATGCTATGCAATAGCTTTACCGCGGCAGTCCCCGAGTGCCACATGTATTTTTTTTTTTTCACAAATTTTGTTTTTTGAGATTTTTTTTTACAAAATTTGCACTTTTTGCAGGTTTTTTTTTTATTCATTTTGTATGTTTTTCATGATGTTTAGATGAAATTTGAATGTTTTTCGTGATATTAAGATAAAATTTGCACATTTTTTGCAACCTTTTGACTAAATTCTTGCTTTTTCCCGAACAGCAATAATTTCTTTAATCTAGTATTATTTACTTAAAAACTATACTTATGTAAATGGATTGCATAATTTATTTCATTCCAAACTGCAGACATATTGGCTCAGGTTTTTTAATTAAGTCAATCGGTAGTTAAACATGTAACTGAAAAATCATTTCAACAGATATGATGTAACAAACAATAGCGTTTAATAAAAATTCTTAGGCTGTTAAAAAAAAACTCTTTTAAAAGCAGGTTTTGCTACTTTCTTTTTATTTTGTAATATAAAGTGAAAATAATTTTCTTTTAATAAAAGTAAATGGGAAAAAATGTTAATTATTTAATATTTTCTAAGAAAATATAATTTATTTGGGAGAAACAATCATGAAAAATCAATTTTTCCATTTTTTCCCCAAAAAAAAACACCGGTAAAAAACCAGTTTTTTTCCGCCGCTAATATTTTTCCAGAAAATTTACATCTCTACGCTGGATATCTGTATCCAGCAAAATCAATATCTCGTGCTCCCTTAATAATAATGTTCCAAAGTAGACTGTTGTGTAATGAACTTCAGCTGATAAAAAAGTTCTAACGAAACATTAAATTGAAATACTTTTCAAAGTACATCACATTTTTTTTTTTTTTTAAAGGATATTCTGCTTTAGGGGAATAGTGTGGAAATTAGATATCCAAATAATAATGAAAGAACGAAAAATTTTAAAACATTCAATGTTCAGCAATATTCAAATTTAGAATCAATCAATACAAAATGTTTTCTTAACCTGCAAGATGATCGCTAGTCCATAATTAATGACATACAATGCAAGATCGTGGTATACATAATTAAGTATAGACCACCATTTTTTTTGGCGGGGGGCAATTGCCGTACAAAGATGATTCATTCCATGTGATGTTTTAAAAGTTTTTAACTGACCTCTTATGGCATAGATTGCAGGTAGACATTTGCTTGAAATTATCTCGCTAAAGCTAAATTGGCTATTGGGTTTTAAGTATCTTTGGACATTTAGGGAATTAAATTTTTTAGCACTGTTCAGATATCGAGTTTCCACACTTTATTCTAGACTAGTATAAAACTGCTATCAAAAATAGCAGAATTTTGATCTGCGATTCATTTTCCCAAAACTTCATACAAACAGAATGAATATTTTATTAACGAGTTATTAAGACTAATAGACTAAGTAAAAATCATTATAAGATAAAAATCAAAGCAGGACTTGTTTCGAGCTAAACCAAAGCAGCTCGTCATCAACTAAAATAGACAGGTGTACATAAGAGACTAAGTCAAAGATGAACAGTTCATGTTTGACTTCATGCCGTGAAGGACATGTCTCCTTCAGGTGATGACAAGCTGCATTGTTTTAGCTCAAAATGCATCCTGCTATTTATGTTATAGTGATTTATATTAAGTCTTTACATTAAGTCTGTTATTATTATTAATTATCACCAGTATATTTGGTGTTTTTTTTGCTGAATTATTACAAATTAAATATCAACAAATAAAGTGTTATTCAAATGTAATAAGATCTTTTTATCCATGAATAATTCATAACACATTTTTAAAATTAAAAACTTTATTCTATAACAGTAAAAGGTCTAATAAATTAATCAGCAGGTGTATTAAAAGGTAGATCTTCATCATCTATGTCAACCTCAATTGTTAATTGATTGTTGACACAGATGTTATGAAGGATTGCACAGGCATTAACAATTAGTCCAGCCACCTCTGGTTCATAATGCAAGACTCTGTGGCGTAACAGACATCTGAACCTGGACTTCAAAACGCCATTCACTCGTTCAATAACGCACCGTCCTCTGGCATGTGCCGCATTGTAATTCCTCTCTTGAGGACTTTGGGGATTGGAAAATGGTGTGTGTAACCACTGCTCCCAAGGATAACCACTATCTCCTGAAAGAGAAGGGAAAACAATTTGTAAGTTCCATGAAATTAAAAATTAATAATGCTATAAAAATAAAGACTAAATCAAAACCCATATGAAATCATTAATTTTGAACTTGCTACCAGTTAGAAAGTATTTGTTACTCATTACTGTTCAGAAATCTGATATTAACAGTCATTGTACATACTACAAAACTATATATACTGTACAGAAGAGTCTTTGGAAGAATTTGCATCTGTTATGTGCTGCCGACTATATGTAAAACATACATTTAATGAAATTTCTAAGTTTAATTTTAAAAGAATGCAAACAAAATATTAAAATGCAACGTATGATTGACATATACGATTAAGGAGTCTTATTTATAAGTAACGATTCAATACTTTGTATCTTACAGAATATACCCATTTACTTAGTAACAAATAGGTGCAATTTGCAACAGTTCTAAAAATTAACATAATCTCAAAAATGTATAAAAGAAATATTTTTCGCAGAATATAAAGTTGAAAACTCTTGACAAAGTAGCTGACACTACATTATTACTGGAACCATTTCTCTAGATGAGCCAAATTATTACATGAGCTGCACAAATAAAATAAATTTGGCCTTATTTGGCTAGTGTATTTATTCTTAAATCTTTTGTCCAAGTTTTAGAAAAACAATATAATTTACACAATAAATCACACAGATAATTTTGGATAAACAAAAGCTTTCCACAAACTATATTTAAAATCAATACAAACTATATATACAAAACAAATTATATTTACCTAATAACCAGCCATTCCCATGGATATAATTTTTTGACACGAAACATTTTCTGAGATTGCAAGATTTCCATATGTATGCATCATGGCTGCATCCAGGGAAGCGGGGTACTACATCCAATATTCTTTGATGCATATCACAAACCTAAACAACAATTTTTATTATAAGACTTTTTTTTATAAAATGTTATTACAGCTTCCATATATTACTTTTTGCTTTAAAAAAGAAAAATTCTTGTTTTTAAAACTTTTAGAAAATTTTATTGGTCTGTGTTCTAAATATATTTTTGCGGCTCATATGCAAATCTTTATGGGGGAAAAAAATAAAAATTTTAGATAAAAGGTTTAAAGAAGTTAATTTTTAGTGAATGTTTAGTTTTAATTTGTGTTACATAATTTTACTACTAGAGATGCACCGGATGTGGATTTTTGCAGGATACCAGATAACAGATATCCGGTACAAAATTTTACCGAATTTCCGGTATCCGGCCGAATAATTTCTCATTAAGTTTTAATAATATTATAATGTTTTAATAATATTTCAATTTTATGCTTGTTTAAAGAAAAAAAAATTGTTATTTTATATTATGCAAGTATTAATAGATTTTAATTCACTTACTAAGTCAAAGTTACTTAAAAACAAATGCATAGTAATAATTAAATATTGAAATGTAATATTATTTTGCCTTTTCAATTTTACTTATAAAACTTCTAACTTTACATACATAGTTTTTTCTACCTTTTCTCTTGTCTCTATAACCAGATTTAGGTAGTGTCTTGATGTTTTTTAGATGCATTGTATCAATCAACTTTTTTACATTGGTAAATGACATCTTTGGTTTCATTTTGTTCAAAATTTAAGTAAAAAGTTAGGGGGTCAATTTATACACAGATTTTCTTTTTTTGCAAATTTTGCATTGGAAAGTTTGGAGCTTGACTTAAACACAAGCATATATGGTACATAATTTAATTTTACTTACTATTTGAATGTTCAATGAATGCCAACCTTTTCTATTCACATAATTCTTTTCATTATGAAACCCATCATCCGACGGAGCAAGAATGGATACATGTGTGCAGTCTACTGCCCCAAGCACACCAGAAATACCACAATATTCAAAAAACTCTTGTTTAACACAATCTTGTTCTCTGAAATTGAAAAATCAACAAAATATTTTTAAGTTTCTGTTTTGAGATAAGCAAGAATATCTCTAAATATAACAAACAAGTTCAATAATTGGAAAACAAATTTCACATTACTTATAACAGATATAAACAATAGCTTAAATTTAAACAAAATAGCTATTTGCTTCTATATAGTGCTTTTTTAGCAAGATACATAGTTTAATTTCACTTCAAACTGTCTAAGAGAAAAAAAAAAGGTGGAATCTGAGTGTCTGTTCTTTAATGACCTACTCTTTTGTTCAAAAATGGGACAGACTGACTCTGCAGCCCTGTTTAAGATACCATTTGTACAGTCCAAAATAATAAAAAATTAAATACATTTATTTTATGTTTTGCAATGCAAAAAAGTAAAAGAAAAAAATCCCAAGATATTATCAAAAAAAAAAAAAAAAAAAAAAAAAAAAAAAAAACTGAGTATTCATGTATTATCAAAATTTATATAAAAAGATTTTTTTTTCTGTGTTATCTTTTTTTTAATTTATCACTTTGTTAATATTAATCCATAACTGAAACTAAAAAAAGTACATAAATAAACCTTTGAGTCTGAAAAGATTAAAATATTGTTGCAAATAAAGGCACTATGGATGAGGCAGACAATCATTAACCTGTTTGAGTCTGATAAAAAAGATTTTATTAAAGTTGGGATAAAAGGTAGAACAAATATTAATCCTGTATTACATTACAAAAATTATGAGGGATTAGTGGTCTAGGTAAAAATTAAGCTTTTTTTTTTTTTTAATGACATGATCAGTGGTGGGTAAATACACCATTTTACTCGCCACTGGCAAGTGAATTTCTGTCAAAGCGAGTGAATTTTTAAGTAGTCTTGAAAGATTTTAAACTATACAGATGTACCAAAAACTTGACTACTTAGCTTTAGTTTGCAACTTTTCAAAGTATTATAATGTAAATACGGATGGAAGTTCTATCCTTACTTTTTGTATGTGTAATTGTATATTATACTCTTTGTATATTGTATGAGTAATAAGATGTACATATTTCATAATTTTATAGGAGAAAGAAAACTTATTAAAATGCATTGTAGTAATAGTGAGTAATCATTTTTACAATCGTTTAAATTTTTTCATAACGATTTTCAATCGCATGTTATATTTTTCTGAAGAGTAAAATAAATCCTTGGCTGGTAAGATTGTCCGAAAATTCCTCACCCCTGGACATGATATAATGATAATATTCAAAATCATTCCCTTTAGCAAATAAAAGCTCAAGTCAGTTATTCTAAACTAATAATTCTCTTCATACAATTCGCAGGAGATGAGTTTGTGACAGGTTATTTTAACAAACTGGAATTCAGGGCTAAGTTAATATTTTCAACTTTGTGACAATGGAAGTAACTTTTTTGAAGAAAGTAAAGATTAAGTATTTTTCCATTGGGCATATCAGTCAATATGCTAGCAGAAAATTAACAAAACAAATCATTGGATACAGGGTTGCTTTTGCAGCAATTACATTAAAGCAGCAGAAAACACATCTATAAACATTGCATGCCAATAAAAAAGAAAAAAGACACTGAATGCAGATAATTTGCTGTATACCAATCTGTTATTAAAAACCATCATTGAATGCAGAAATCTTTAAAATAAATGGCAATTTCATGCCGCTTGCTTACATTTAAGTTTTTGTATGTTGTCTTAATAAAATATTCATAATATTTTTATTTTGTTTAATATTCTTATTCTTGGTTACATTTGACACTACTTTAATGGCTTGAAAGGTTCTGTGCTAATAAAAAAGTGCAGAAAATTAAATTTAAAAAAGAAAAATTATTTTAGCATGAAAACAACAATTTGAAATAAGTATTTTAGGTACTTCTAGGTTATCCCGTCGACCAATTTCTCCAAATTATACAAATCTGCAAACTAATAGCCAAATTATACATGTTGACATAATTTTTATTTTAAATAGCGAAAAAACAATTAGTAGAATATTAATAAAAATATTAATAAAAAGTCGAAATAAAAATCAATGACATTTTAAAAACGCGAATCGCATTTAATGGCATTGAATGTGACATTCACGATCAACCATTATTGGCATTTAATCTTCTAGTTTGGTGATAATTTCTTGGTCGACAGGATAACCTAGAAGTACCGTATTTTATAGTGGTGTACCGAGTAGTACTTTGGCCGAGTAGCCGAGTAGTTGTGTAATAAGAAAATAAAACACTGATGTGCGCATAATATTAGCTTAGGCATACATATATCTATACCTGTGTGTATGTGTACATATATAATATACATATATAGTATAAATAAATTAACTCATTAAATTTGAAATTTATTTGGGCACCTTTTAAAGACAATCTTTGGCAGTTCAAAACCAATAAAAAAGGGGAATTGATACATAAAAAGTACAATTATTAACCAATATAAAACTAAAATATTCTTTAACCATCCAATGTATTCCGACCATAAAAATCTGTCTATCAAAAATGAAAATGTTTATTGGTTACTGTAACAATTCAATTCACTAAATAATGCAAAACATTTCATATTTATTTTGCAACTGTCTGTACTTTATTTTCTTTGATTAAAAAAAAAAAAAAAAAAAAAAAAATGGCTTTGCTGTTTCTTTTTATTTGAAAAGATTAAATTATATTATTTTAAATTTATTACTTTTTAAATATCTCAGTAAAAAACTAACCTTTTTCAATGAAAATTATAAATGTGTGAATTAAGAATGCCTTAAAAAGAAAGCTCTAGAATTGATGAGTTAGATAATCCAATACTTGAAAATTCACCAAAGAAACAAAAAATACATCATGAGAATGCTAATGTAGACAAACCAGAAGAGAATGCCAGCAAAAAGTTCATCTATTTTCTGGGAATGTTTTGAGGAAATTGCGAATGAGCAAAAAAATTGTGGCACTAGTACTTGTTTAAAATCTCCGCATGAAGAATTGGTACAAAAAATGATACAAGCTTTCTTAACAGAAGACTTATGTAAAACTGACACTCCATTTGCATAGTGGGGGGGGGGAGAACTTTTCCGAATATGTGCAAATTTTGCAAAATACTCTGATGTGGATCTTTAACAACTGTTTATTCTGAATGTATATTTTCCGAGACAGGCCAAATTTATAGTAGTAAAACAAATGCCCTGTCTACTGATAATGTAGAATGTTTGGTGTTTTTGCTCCATAATTTGGAATATAATAAATTTAATAGTTATTTTTTTATTGCATTTATCACATTTTCAGTTTCTTTATCCAAAATAAGTCTTTTCTGTTTTCCTATATACCAAAAAATTATTTTTATTTGTATAAATGTAAAAATTTATGAGGATTTTTGTTCTTAACTTTTTCTATATTTTGCAGACATTGTTAAATACAGATTAAAATAGTTTTATGAATTACTAAATATATTATACATTGATATTCGAATAACTTTTTGCAGATCAGTTATAAATTTATATGCTTAAAAAATGAAATTCTTACAACTACTCGGCCAAAATTTGGCCGAATACCGAGTACTCGGCAAATTGGCCGAGTATTTACCGAGTACTCGGTACAGCTGTAGTATTTTATTATTAGTCATAAAATAAGAGAACATGCTTAATCAAACCTTCTTTCAGTAAGAAATTTTATATATTTCCTCAACAAATATTTGTTCATAGCTTGAACAACCTGCCTGATGCAGTTGCTGGCACTCTGCTGCGATATCGAAATAAAATATTCATTGCCAACACCCAGCTGGTATGACCCACTTGCAAAAAAATTCAAGGAACACAAAACCTGTAATGATATGTCATAACAGAAAGTTTATATTAACATTGTAGCATGAATTTTCATTTCATAATGAATAAAAAATTAAAGTAAATATTTAAAGTAAAATTACTAGAACAAGATAAATTGTCGAGTTGAATTCAATTGTAGATTTTTGTATCAAATTTTGAAATTTTTTTATGCACTACTTTTGTAGCACTGGCCAAAAAAGAAAAAATATGTATGATTTGTATAATATAGGATTAAACTAAGTGATATAGGAATATAGTGGTGACTCTAGACTGATTTTGGAGAATGCAGTGCTGAGCGGCCCTTTTTAATTACTTTATGTGCCTGATAGGCCCTTACTACTTTATGTATCCAAACAAATACTGTGATTTTTTTCCACTTCATTTCTTTTTCTGTTATCAGGAGGATAAAGACTCACAAAATATGTCCATTGAGGTAGGAAATAAGTCATATATTTCATCATATGTTACTACAGTAGAACCTCGATCCATCGTTTTTTAATGGGTGCAAGAAAAAAACAATACGGGAAAACAATCAATGCGGATTAACTTCAAAACATAAAAAAACACAGTGATTATGCATTACTAAAGCATGCAATGTATACAGTATTCTAATAAATGATAATTTGTTGCTTACAAAACTGTAAAAAGAAAATTGATGTTTATTTTAAGAAATGAATTATTTTGTTTGATTTTTTTTTATTATTTTTAAATCAAAAAATTATTTTTTAATATATACGGCATTTTTGTTATTTTATATTTTTATTATATTTTTTGTTATTTCATATGCATGTATGAAAGTTCATAGTTTCAAATCCCGTAATTGCGTCAAGCAGAGCTGGCACTGATATCTCAGCTCCATGGGCATGAACGTTATTTTCTGCTTTTTCGCCATATTTTCATGTTTTGCATTATCACACATTTCTCCTATGTTTAGGGTAGGGGTGCACAACCTTTTCAAGAGAAGTGCCACTTACAAATATTTCTTTGTAGTCGAGGGCCATGTCAATAACATGGAGAGAATTCAATTATGAAGGTGATCTGTGGCCTATAATCAGATAAAAAATACCTTTTCAGAGGGAAGTGGGGGAGATACCCCTTTAGGTTTGCTTAACCAGTGAAAATATCCAATTTAGTTGGTAAGGATATATCAGCAGTTTTTACGTTTGTATGTATAACAGATGTAGCAAGGATTATTCTTAAGATGTAAAAGTACCCCTTGACTTTATTCAAGAGAGTACATTTTGTTTTATTAAAAGTACTAAAACACAAAGATAAGGGCTAGTGCTGAAAAAAGTGTAAACTTTATCTCCTTCAGGGAAGGAGCCGATCAGCAAGATTTTTCCATGACTCATCACTGAAATTTCTGATTTTGCAACACCCAGTCAACAAAATTTGCAGCTTTCCATTCCTGATCAACCAAATTTGTGCTTTTTACAAAAGTAATCGATAAAATTCGCAATTTTTAAGAAACTAATCGAGAAAACTCAATCTCGTGCCTGATCACCAAAATTTGTGATCCTTACAAAACCAATCGAGAAAATTCGTGATTTTTACGAAATTGATCGACAAAACTTACAATATCAATGGACGAAATTTGCGATTTTTACAAAGCTTATCGATGAAATTCGTGTTTTTTATGAAGGCGATCGACAAAATTCGCGATTTTCACGAAACTGACGAAATTCGCAACATTTCTTCACATGATCAATAAAGTTCACAAATTTTCTGTGGATGATCGACAAAATATCGATTTTTATGAAGCCGATTGACGAAATTTGTGATTTTTACTAAACCAATTGATGAAATTTGCGATATTTTTAAAACTGATCTGCGAAATTCGCAATTTTTATGCAGTGATCCACAAAATTATCAATTTTCGAAGCCGATGGACAAAATTTGGGATGTTTACAATGATGATTGGCGAAATTTGCAATTTTTTTTCTCATGATCAACGAAATTTGCGATTTTTACGAGTCGATTGAGAAAACCCACAAATTTTCAGCACCTGGTCAGCAAAATTAGCAATTTTTTACGAAGTTAATCGGCAAATTCTAAAGTTTTCAAGGCTGTTCGATGAAATTCGCGATTTTTTTTTACCTGTTCGACAAAATTCGTCATTTTTTCGAACATGATCAATCAAATTTGCGAATTTTACGAAGCAGATCGCCAAAATTCTCGATTTCTACGAAGCTGATCGATGAAATTTTCATTTTTTTCTTGCATGATTGATAAAATTCGTAATTTTTAAAACTTTATTGACGAACGTAATTTTCTTTGCCTGATTGACTAAATTTCTTATTTTCCGCGTGAGACAGACAAAATTTGCGATAGTTCAATGTTCAACCAGTGAAATTTGCAATTTTTCCCAATTAATTCGGAACCCAATTAATAAAACTTGCTATTTTTCCACGTTCGATTGACTAAATTTGTGCTTTTCCCGTCTTTAACTGATGAAATCTGCATTTTTTGACTCCCAATCAACAAAATTCGCAATTTTTAATTAAATTTGACAAAATTGCATTATTTTGCACGGCAAGATTAAATTCGCGATTTGTCATATGGATTTGCATGACTGTCAATTTCATTTCGGTGAGGTGAAAAATGTTGATGAATGCAGGAAAACGAATTTTTGAAGAACTATGCTTGCGGATTTCGTTAACATTATTTAAATATAATTTGTGCAGGGACCATAAAAATAAAACGATCAATGTGGGAAAATGATGGATGCGAGAATGATAGATCAGGATTTCAATGTATTGTTTTTCCCACGATTTCAAGATGTTATGGTAGAAAAAAGCAGTCAAGAAAATGGATCACTTATGAGCAGGGGCAAAACTAAGGAGGAGAGGGTGAAGATTTTGTTTGTCTATTTTTTCTGTTTTCAAGGTTTTTATGAATTCAAATGCGACAAAGCTCATTAGTCAGTATTTGAAATGTAATAAAATTATTTTTATAAATTTAATTTGCATAGGGAAGGGAGGTGCCAAAATCCATGTTTGTACTGAATGATGAAAAAAAAAAAAAAAAAAAAAAAGACTAGTTATGGAGCTGCTCATAAGTTTTCTGGTTGACATAATTAAAAATGTGTGTGTGTGTGAGGTTGTAGGTGCATGCTAGAAAAACTGCCTATATGGTAAAATTCTCATAAAATTCCTTCACTTTAAATAAAGATTTTGAAGTAGTGTAATTCAATTAAAAAATGTAAAAAAAACTATAGAAATTAATCAGATTAACTTCGGTAAATTTCATTATTTAAACCAATGTGTCATACTGTGTTGCAGTTATTGGAAGCATGGTGATGCAACTGTTTAATATACTAACAACTTTGGATATTACAGAATGCTTACTTGTTACATATATATGTTGAAACATTAATAATTTCTCATATTAAGCTATTTCATTAATTTGCAGTATGTACTATTGTATTGCAGTTTCTGGTAATAAAAAGTATAGATGGTAAAATATCTACCATGTGATTATCGAGGTGACCAAAATACTATCGCCAAACTATGAGATTAAATGCCAATAATGAATGATCATAATAGTTGCATTCATCTTGACATTAAACATAAAAGTTTTTGTTATGTCATAATTGATTTAAATTACTTTTTATTTGTATTTTTATCAATGTTTTACCAATTTGTTTTTTCATTATTTATAATAAAAAGTACATAAATTTGCATAATTTGGAGAAATCAGTCGAAAGGATAATCAAGTAGTACCTAAAATATGTGCATTTTCTAAAAGCAATTGTGATACTTTTCTGATAGCCAGGTGTTAGTATTATATATACACTGCTAGAAATAAACAATAAAACTAGTTTATTGCAAATTGCATTTTTCCCCCCCTCGATGAAAGTTTGATTTTTAAATTTTTGGATAAGGCAAGTTTTGAAACTTATGTTGTCATGTTTGAAATTTCTATAGCATGTTTCTTATTGAAAACAAAGTATGTAGTACTTAGGGGCTGTGCACATATAATGTTAACATTTTAGGGAGGAGGGGGAAGTCTGGCACATGATATCGAAAGGTATCTCTAGGGGGAGGGGGGTTGCCTTATGATATAGATATTTTTGACCCAATCAGAATTGTCTCTTTTTATTTGTAACATGGTCTTTTCTTCTAAATAGTATGTCTTTTTTTTTTATTATTCTGTTATCTATTTTTATGAAAATACAAAATTATTATTAAAATCGCTAAATTATTATAAAATTATAAAATTTTAAAATATGGTGTACTCCATTGTTGGCATTCCTATTCATCTTCATATATGTGCATGCATATAAAATCGAGAAAACATATGTGAAGTATATTTGTAATGAAGCTTGTGTTTACAAATAAAAAAGAATGTTGTCTACTTGTTTTGTTGATAAAAGTTTCTATCTACCCCCATTTCCACACCCTTTCTCCATTCAGGGAGCAAATTCAAGAAGACTTGAATGCATTATGTTACAAAATGCGATTGTAAAATACTTTTAAATAGTAACTATTTTTTAAAAGTTTTATTTGAATAAAGAGATATTTTATTAACTTCTCTTCATTTGAATCTATAAAATATGCAAAAAATAAATTTAACCAATTCTGTATATTACTCCAAAGAAAAAATATATATATACATTTTGATAATGACACTATTATTGAGGGGGGGGGGGGGGGGGAGGTGGTTCGAAAGATAACTTATGCTATCGAAAAGAGTGGAGGGGGTACATAATTATCAAAATGTTGATAACGTTATATATGCCCCTTATACTTTATTTACATGACCGCTTAAAAGAATTCCATTATCTATCTAAAATTTAAATACAGATCTTATGATATTAACAATAAATAATTTAAATTTCAAAAATATTTCATTAATCATCGTTATTCTAAGTTAAAATTTATTAGAAAATTTGGATTAATTAATATGCTATCATAAATTATGGCTCTAAATACAGTCATAAAAACATTTATTAGCTATTGTTTTTTTTTGTGGCGTATTTATTACTTGAAGATAGGGTGCCCATTACTGGAATTTGCTGTTATTAACAATTAAATTTTAATAAATATTGAGAAATTAGAGTATCAGAATGGTTAAATATTGTTGAAAAATTAAAATAACATTGAAAAAACTGGAATAAAATAACTATTAATTAAAAATTATGAAGGGTATAAATTACTGGCACATATACCTTATGTATCAACATTTACTTTACATATATATATAGTTTAAACACATACATACATATTTATATACATGGCTAGTTCCATGGGTTTTGTAGTGTAAGTCACATTACCTTATAATTGCTATGCTTATTTGCCACCGTTATTTTTGAAAAGTCTGCTTGGCCTTATTCAATTAATGAAAATGTGCCGATAAAACAAATCACATTTTTTTCGTACTAAAACACTGGTAGCCAAAAATCGTAGCCTGTGACTTACACTACAAGTACTCATGGAAATAGCCACATATGAATATAATATAACACTGGCACTCAGCTAACAGAAAAGTATTCAAATTGCAATATATTTAAAAAGTTTAGACGTAAAAAGTTGTTTATTATTCTAAAATTGAAGTGTTGTTTGGAGCGATTAAAAAAATAAACAAACAATGTGGCATATTCTATAGAACTATAGTAAAAAGTAATTTTAGTTTAGAGAAAAGTATACATAAACATATAATTTAATGTTTCGATTAATAACTAAAACACATTATTGCTTAACATCTTAACATTTTTAAAACAGGAAAAAAACTACGTACCTTTGTTTCTGCAGAAATCACGTCTTGTCTAGTTGTTCTCGGTTCTAGAAAAGGCTTTAATTCTTTAATTAGTTGCTTCGTCAAGGTTTTGTTGAGTCTGAAATTTTTAACAAAATCAGACTCGCTCATATTTTCAAAACAATTCACTCTTGGCGGCCGAATAATTCGGGGAATTCTTTCATTTTCCTGAATTAATGCTAACGCTAATATTGCCGCCATCTTGTCGTATTGCCAATTTCACTGACTTTTTTGTGGTCGAAATTTTTCAGCGCTTTTCCGACCGCTAAATTCGATACGAGGCTGTTCCTTCCGACGCGAATTCACTTCCGATGACATCATGGTAGCGTTTTTGCTGGACTTCTCGGAACAGGACGTGTCATCGAAAAACTTCCGAGAATGATCGTATTTCGATCTCTTTGTGGTAGGCCCCCAGCATCGATTATTATATAATACATGGAAATTTTTCTAGAGAGAAAATTCCCCTTGAATACAACATTTCGAATGAAAATCAAATTTCAAATTCTTTTAATTGCTTATAGGCATTAATGCCAAAACAGTGAAAAAGATTCAATGCCAGCAATCGAATTCGGGCCATCAGTATAGCGCACAGACGTTCTACCGACTAAATCACATGTACATGGAACGACAAGCAGCCTGGAACTTTCTCATTATTGCTTGCTGCCAAGGCTACATCTGCAGAACAAGGTGGAAAACATACTGTGAGCCACCGATCTGGGAGCAAACACAGAACTCAAATAGAACCAGTATCGATGAATATATTAATACATGGAAATTTTTCTAGAGAAAAAATTTGCCGTGAATAAAACATTTCGAATTAAAATCAAGTTTAAAATTCTTTTAATTGCTTATAGGCGGTAATGCCAACATTGTGAAAAAGATTCCATGTCAGGAATCGAACCCGGGCCATCAGTATAGAGCACTGACGTTCTATCTACAAAACCACATGTACATGGAACGACAGCCAGCCTGGAACTTTCTGAATATTGCGTGTTGACAAAGCTACATTCGCAGCACAAGATGGAATATATTCTGTGAGCCACCGATCTGGGGCAAACACAGAACTCAAATAGAACCAGCATCGATGAATATACTAATATATGGAAATTTTTCCAGAGAGAAAATTCGCCTTGAATACAACAATTCGAATGAAAATCAAATTTCAAATTCTTTAAATTGCTTATAGGCGTTAATGCCAACATAGTGAAAAAGATTCCAAGCCGGGAATCGAACCAGGGTCACCAGCATAGCGCATTGACGTTCTACCGGCTAAACCACATGTACACGGAACAACAGCTATTATGTTGGCATTAACGCCTATAAGCAATTAAAGAATTTGAAATTTGATTTTCATTCGAAATGTTGTATTGAAGGCGAATTTTCTCACTGGAAAAATTTCCATGTATTAATATATTTATTGATGCTGATTCTATTTGAGTTCTGTGTTTG
>CAXHSM010001356.1:0-68279 GCA_964019185.1 Maratus speculifer | reverse complement strand
AAAAAACAACTTATTTAAATGCTGATTTTATGATGTAAAAAAAAGCATTCGTAACGATACAGAGTGGCAGTGGCAGTACCCCATGACATGCAACAAAGACAAATAAATACTACAATGGAAATACTGTTCGGAACGACAGAAATTTAAGACTTTGTTACACTTTCTATTATACACTAAAAAAAATTGTTAAATTTACAGCAAAAACAGCCGTTTTTGCCAGCCGTTTTTGCCTTAAAAATTGCAGTAAAATTAGTTGTAATAAAAAAAATTAAAGTTAAATTTGATGGTTTTTTTACAGAGTATGAAATTACTTCGTTCCGACACTATGTGCGCAAATGCTATTTGAGATCGATTTATTTATTTAAACGTTATTTTATTTTTCTGTATTAATTGTTTAGATGAAATGGTTATGTATAATTTAAATTTTTATCACATTAGTAATAAAACATCATACAATACTTGCTACTACTTTGTATATCTTCAGTTTATAATTATTTCAACAGAATTGTCCTCTTTTTTGTAGAATTATCATTTAATTATATATATATATATATATTTATGTATTAATTGCTTGAATGAAGTAATTTAATAAATTAATACATGGGAATTTTTCCCGCTAGAAAATTCGCGTTGAATAGAACATTTCGAATGAAAATCAAATTTCAAATGCTTTTAATTGCTTTTAGGCGGTAATGCCAGCATTGTGAACAGATTCCATGCCGGGAATCGAACCCGGGTCATCAGCATAGCGCACTGACGTTCTACCGATTAAACCACATGTACATGGATCGACAACCAGCCTAGAACTTTTTCATTATTGCGTGTTGGCAAGGCTAAATTCGCAACACAAGATGGAATATATTCTGTGAGCCACCGATCTGGGGCAAACACAGAACTCAAATAGAACCAGGGGACCTACCACGAAGACATCGGATCGTTTCCGAATCGGAAAAAGTTCGATTTCGGAATAGCACGTTTTCGACAAAACAAATCCGATACTCACTTTATGTGCTACCATGATGTCATCGGCAAAGCATATCGGATTTGAAGCTGAGAGATTAAACCTTCATCGGAGTCGGATTTTGATAGACCAATCACAGACAAGCAAATTTTCGCCGTAACTGTAACCGAAATTCTGCCACTTTATTTGATTATTTGTGTTGTGATTCTCTATTTACCTCGTGCTTATTTTATATTTTCCTGTGATCTTTCATCTACTATGGCTCCATTTCCGAAACGGATAAGAAAATGTGTCACCAAGGAGCAGATTGCAATAATAGTGGACGAAATGGAAAAAAATAAACAGCTTAATAAAGGTTTACTGAACCCCAATTATACAGCACAGCAAAAACTTAAAGACTGGGAAAAATTAGTTTCTACTCTTAATGCTGCAGGTGGTGCTGTAAAAGAATTAGAAAAATGGCAAAAAGTGAGTATTTCTGTAAGTTTTTGTTTAATATATTTCGTTTAATAATTATTTACCTTAGTAGTTTTTCTTAAATAAAAATGTATCTTAATACAAGCGTGTTACTCATACACGTGCTGAGCTAGATCTTTATGTATGCAACCAAAATTCTTCATCTGAGCTCATTAATAGCAAAACAAAATTGAATATATTCGGTAATGTTTTGCATTAGATGTTTACAAGTAAAGTTTAAATCGTTGAAATTTTTAAAATCTTAATATAAACAAATTTCTAGGCAGTTATTTTTTATGCATCACTTTCCTTTTGCTGCTATTGTTTTGATTTACAAGTGAATTTTTGTATAAATTAGAAATAACAAAATGAAAGCTGCAAAAGTTTATTTATGAAATAAAGCTGTTTTACATCTTGAAAAATATTTTTCCTCTTCTATTCATGCTAGACATTTCCAAGAATCATACTAGAAAAGTTTCAATAAGTTCATTATCGAATTTTTTGGAATATAGGGTAGATATGTCAGTAATAGACACCTTTCAAGATTTTTTAGTTTATAAAATATAAATAAAATTTTAGCTTTTCATGCAACTCCACCTTGCATATTTTATAATATTGTAGTATTATTGTTGACATTCGTAATCGATCCAATCACGAAGCAGAAAATGTTTCAAAGTTTTACTGTCAAATTGAAAATCTAAACATACTGGCTTCATTTAACATATTTCTTAATTTCTTGCATAATTTACTAACAATAATAAATTTTGGCAATAATAAAAAAAAATATATAATAGGTATTTATTATTATTTTTTTTAAATTTTACATGATGGTTCAACAATTATTGTCCCTGTTAATATAAAATATTTATACTGCAATGGTTGATGTGGAATATCTAAGCCTAATGTCTTGGATGCCTATATGCTGAATTTCAGAACTGTAGTTGCTATATCAACATATTTTTAGAGAAACAAGTTGAAATGTTTGTTTAGAGCTTATATATTTTTGGTAGATGATGAGGCGTGAGTATCATAGTGATGTAGCTACATCTCTTATCTACTGTTACAATATAGCCCTATAAGCTCCAAACCTAATGAGAACAGTTTAATTTTTATGAAGTGAAGAACAATACTAGCAAATATTTTTTAGAATAAAATGCTTTAAAAAGTAAAATTTGCATATAAATTTAAAAAAAGTTATATTTTTACTTCTTAAGTACACAAGAATTATGCATACTATATTTTGATTTTAGACCAATGAGTTCATTATTCTGCAGTTAAACAAGACTTATATTCTACTATAGCTAAGCTGAGTAATTAGTATTATTCAAGTATTCCGCTGAATCCTTATTTGTTGCATCACTATTTTGCAGGTTAATCCAGCTTAAAAGGAAAAGCTAAGCTTTTAAAAAAAGACTGAAATATACTTTGTTTCTACATTTATGCTATTTATTTCGTAATTTTATTTTATTTATAAAGGCAATTTTTTTTATTCTATAGGATATTGCTTTAGTAAGCTTAGTCTAGCATTGTCAGATTACAGATAATGATCAGTAGCTGCATATTGACATAAAAAATTCTGCTTCTGAGAACTACTTTATTAGATAATAGAACTTTAACCATGTAATGTATGTTTATGTAAAAATGCGTTAGTTACTTGATTTGAGAAAAATATTTTGCAATAACAGGGCTTGAATTTCAGGGGGGATTCGCGCCTGAAGTTTTGAAATCCCGCCCAATAAAAATCACGAATTTTCAGAAATATTTTGCATTTTGAAACTACGATAGACTCTCACAACCTTTTTTTGAATTTTGCAATATTTTCGTGTACCTGAATATTTTTGTAAGTTTTTTATTTTTACAATGAAAAATCGTTAAAATTCATGATTTTTTTCTGCACCCGATTGGCAAATTTCACAATTTTTTTTCCTGTGATCGCGATTGACAAGTTTCATGCTATTTTCCACCACGAGAACAGAGTTATTCCGTTCAAAATATCCCAAAAATTAATGCATTAGATTTCAAAAGTTATGAGACATCGATTATCAGCCCAGAAATTCGGATAGACATGTTCGATTGTAAGTTCATGGTATTTGAAGCGAGCTGAGTCTCCTTTTTTCACAATCAATTTCATCAATCATTCGCGCGTTTCGTCAAATGCAAATGCAGGAAATTTTGTTAGAGGATCACAATAGAAACAGCAATTTTGTCAAAGCATTGAGGAAAAAACTAATTTTTTCAAAGAATTTTTTTTAAAAAGGTGAGTTTTTTCAAAAGATTGCGATAACAGAAAAATTTTGTGAAATACTTGCAGAATAAACGTATATTTCATGAAATTTTTGCAAAATAAATGTGAATTTCATAAAAGCATTGCAAAAAGATTGTGAATTTAATGAAAGTATCTCAAAGTTAACATGGATTTTATTAAAAGACCATAAAAAGTACCCCTCCTCCCATTTTGTTGAAGAAGCTCGAAAAAAAAACCCCCCCAAATTATGTCAAAGATCGAGAAGAAAAAAAAAGCTAATTTCTTATAAGGATCGCTGGAAAACTCCAAATTTGTTAAAGGCTTCTTCAGGGATGATTGTTAATAAAAAAAATATTTGAGATTCACAGCAAATTTTCTGAAAGATTACAGCAGCGTGTGCGAAGGGGGGGGGGGCACTGTGTTTTTTTTCCCCCGGCCCTTTGAAAAAACTTGTGGATTTTTCGAGATCTTTTGAAAATATCATAACTTTTTTGATGAAGTTTGCTTATTTTTCATGAACCGTAGATGAAATTTGGGGATTTTTCACTGTCCTTTGACAAGATTTGGAGATTTTTGGAGATTCTTTCATACAATTTGTGAGCTTTTAACAAAGTTTGTGATTTTTTTTTTTTTTTCCGATATGCATTTTCCACAATTTTTTAACAATAAATTCTTTTTTTTTTTTTTTCCTGCAATTTCTGTCCAAACTTTATTTATTTTTTCGAATCTGATGAAAATTGCATTTTTCTCTAACTATTCTTTGACAAATCTCGTGTTTTTTTTACGATCTTCTGTCATGATTATCTGATGAAATTTACGTTTTCCCATGCACCTTTGGCAATATTAACGATTTAAGAATTTTTTCTTTTTTTTTTTAGCCAACAATTTGTCAAAATACATAGTACGTTTTTTGTCTGAATTTCCGGATTGATGATGTTTTTTTTTTTTTTAAATTTTCGGAACCGAATACCTTAAATTTGTTAAAAATACAGAACATAATCACCTCTGGATTGCTTAATGAATGCAAAATTCGTCAAAGAATCTCTTAATAAACCCGAATTGTGCCACAATATGAAGAAAAGTATACAAATTTAGACAATGCATCGCTGAAATGTGAATTTTGTCAAAGGGCTGCTTAAACAGAAATTTTGGTGAAAAATTGCCGAAAGATGTATATTTTGTCAGAGGCCCCAAAGCAGAATACTTTGCAATGTTCTGCAACGAAATTTAACTGATCAAAAATGTTCTGCGGGAATTGCACGAGTTTTTCTCACGACCAGTTGATGATTTTCGCAAACTTTTTAAATAGACGATTAAAGAATTTTGATATCCCCCCTCCCCCCCCCCCGGGCTATTGAGTAACAACTTTCCAAAGATGATACCGAGTAAAATTTGCGGCTTTTTCATGATCTTTTGATGATTTTTTGAAATTTTCCATTTTTTTTTCACAATCTTTCGGTGAAATTTGCCATTTTATTTCTGTTTTTTTTAAGCGATCCTCTGACGAAATTGACGATTTTTCTTCACATGATTGACAAAATTGATTTTTTTCGGCGTCTACTTGTCGAAATTTCCAATATATTTTCTGATTTTTTATTTATTTATTTATTTATTTTTATTTACTGAACTGAATGCCTGAATTTTTCAGAAAATTAGAAATCTCTGTGAATTTCTCGATTTTTTCTTTGCTTGAATGGTGAATTTCTTCACTGATTACTTCAAATGTTCTGCAGAGAAGCTCATTGTTCTGCGACGTACGTCACACTTTTAAGCATATTCTGCTTTAGGGGTCAGAGGGTTGCTGAATAAACACTAATTTAGTCAAAATATCAGACGCTTAAAAGAGAAAAATGCATAGGGCTGCTAAAAAATGCAGAATCCCCCCCCCAAAAAAAATTAATTTCGTCAGAGAATCACCGAAAAAAATGCAGCCATCTCTTTGGAAAATAGCACACACACAAACATATACGTTTATTATTATTATAGGTATAATTTATAATCGAAAATATATACTGAACTAATTTTTGAAAAGATAGGTTAACCTGAACCAAACTTGCAGGAATATACACTCAACCTAAAGTCAACCTGAATCAAAAACAGATTTTAATTGACCTGTTACAAAAGTAATTAGCACATGGTGGGAAATTACCCCCTGTAAAGACTAAATAGACTACATAAAAGCTTGACTTAGTTCCTTTTTTAAATAAAAAACACATTTTGCATAATTATTCAGAGTTTTTGGTAAAAATTGCTTCAGTGGTATTTTGTCATGTCTGTATACATCCAATTATTTAAATAGCACATAAAATTACTGCAGGTTAAAAAAAAAAAAAAATTCTTTTTCCCAAGCGGCTGTACTCCCTTACATTTATAAATGTTGGGAGGAAGACACCCCTCCTCTGAAAAAAAGAATTTCAAGCCATGAATAATATGAAAATTAAGAATTGCGTGCAGTAATACAAAGAAAAAAATGCATATACATTGTTAGTTATGTTTGTGTCTGTGACAGCAGTTTGGTGCCAGTGAAAATTGTCTTCGAGAGTGGCATGGTTAAATTTTCTGAATGTATATTACAGGTGTTGAAATAGATAGGCCTTATGATCGATTATGAAATTTTGAAACCTACCTACTGTCAACTTTTGCATTTCCACTTGCGACAGTTTGTTCAAATTCATGTTTTTTTATTGTGTGTGATTAACAAATTTTGTTATTTTTACCCATGACAGACTGAATTTTGAGTTTTTTCATGTGACACTGACAAATTTTGCAACATTTTCCCACAACCAAAACATGCAGATAAATTATCGGGACAAAATGGTTATTTTATTGCAATTCTTAGATGAAATTTTCCATTGCCTTTTGCAATTTTTTGACAATTAGCCTTTTATTTTTGCAGTCCTTTTGTAATTTTTTTAGATGCAAATTGTTTTGTGGTTTATGACTTTTTTTGGGGGAGGGGCGAAATTTAAATTTATATTGTAATTTTTTGATGAAATTTGAATTTTTTTTTCCCCTGAAATTTGCATTTTATTACCTTTTAATGAAAGTTATTTTTGTGATTCTTTGATGCAATTTGAATATTTCCCATGATCCTTTGATGAGCTCAAAATGTTATTTTTTTAGTGTTGGACAGACTACAAAAGTGAGACAAAAAAGAAGTATAACTTTAATAAAGTTGAAAGATCAAAGACAGGTGGTGGTAAAGCGGAGTTAAAAGAATTAACTCCGCTAGAAGAAAGAATTTTGGCCCTTATTGGGCTAGATGCAATTAATGGCCTTTCCGTCCCCGAGAGCTGCAGTTTCTCTGATGATCAGTCTGCCAGCCAGGAGTATTTATGTTCAGATATGCCGCATTCCAGCCGGGATATACCACATGCCAGCCAAGAAAGAATGTCGGAATATGTCGTGGTGAGTATAAGATTTCCTTCAACTTCTTTTTTATTACTATCAATTTTTACACAGTCTGTGTTTATAAAAGAATGGAAACTAGAGATTCTTATTACATAGTATTGCAGGTGTTAGGCAGTTTGCGAATGTTTGGTTATAACATATTTGTTATGTATTCAAAAAAATTTTTAAAACATGAAAATCGTGAAAAGTTGCTAAAATTATTTTTTATTGCATTTTGTTTCATGTTCTCTCACCATATTTAAATCGTAATGAAAAATTTTTTTTTACACCAAACATTTACAAAAAGAAAATTTTAATCATTCAAATATGTATGCAATTCAAAAATGGACAGTGAAAGTTGTAATTTCTATATTTATTAAAACTGATATTTTAAGATAAGGATGTACAACCTGTGACCTGCCAGCCATAAATGGCCTATGATGAAATAACATGTGGCCGGCAAATATTGTGAATTTATAACTGTGAAAAAATGCACTTTTTGTGCTTATGTTGCTAAAAAATCGTGAATTTTAGGCAGTTTGCTTGGGTAAATAAATTCCAAAAACTACTTAACAATCGCAAGTTTTGTTGTTTAGCCACAAAAAATTTGGGTTTTGTAGATCACACTGGGAAAAACCACAAATTTTGTCATATTCAAAAAATTGCACCTTTGTTTGATCTAGCCAGATAAAATCATGAGTATTGTTGATGATATGTTAAAAAATTGCTGATTTTGTTCATCAGATGCAGGGGAAAATGTCTGATTATCGTTCAAATTATACATAAACTTTGTTGATCAGATGCAAAAAAAAAAAAAAAGTCAATCAGACACGGAAAAGTGTAGATTTTGCCAAATGGGCACAAAAAACGACTGGAGTATGATGACTGGAGTAAGCAGGAAGGGACAATAGATAGCGAAAAAGAAAACAAAGACCAGGGTTCATACAGAGTTGGGAAGAAAAAATCCTAAGAGTACATAAAATCCAAGGAGTCCAAAAAATTTTAAGAACTTGTCACTTTTATTGTTATTTATGTGGCATGCACTTGCACAGCTCCAGTTCTGCAGGGATTCCACGAGTTACCCCCCATGCAAGGGGAGGAGGATTATCCGTGATCTTCAGACGAAATCGTCGCTTTCTTGTGTTTTTCAGACTAAATCAGCTATTTATCTGCGATATTTTAGCAAAATTGGCAATTTATAGTGATCTTATAGTGGAATCTTATATATGGATCTATAGTGGATCTTATAGTGATAATTTATAGTGGTGTTTTGTACCCACGTTTTATTTCTTTTGACTGACGACGACTGTTTACGACAGGTGCGGTGATTATGCTGATTTTTTTTTCAAAACTATTTTAATATTTGAGGCTGCGGCGATTACACCGGGTGCGGCGTGTCTTCCCTAAATTACGGTAGTTACTTGTTTTATTACTTAACTAAAATTAACAGTCATTAAAATGTTATGTTTTATTCCCTATAAACATTTAAAATCATATTCAAATAAAAAGGAAAGAAAACCATATGCTGAAGTGAAGCAGATTTCGTCAGAAGTCTGTGAGGCCCCATGAAAGTTCAGCTTTTCATTTGCTGAGATGTAATATGTTTGTTGATTGGACATTGAAATATTCCTAGTTTTGTTGACTGACTGGACTGTGAAAAAGTCATGAATTTTGTCGATCAGGAGGGGGAAATGCAGATTTTGTCAATGATGCATGAAAAAATTGGATTTTTGTTGATCTATTGCAGAACATCCATGAGTTTATCACAAATTTTAATTAAGCGAGAAAAATGCAAATTTCGTCAATCGGATAAATAGTCACTAGTTTTGTTGATCATGTTCTGAAAAATAGAAAATTTTGTCGGTTGGATGCAGAAATATCATGCATTTTATCGATCAAGCTCTGAAAACGCAAAAATTTAGTTGATTGGGTTTGTTGGATTACATCAAATATTCGGCATTCGCCCTATGCAGCCTAAAAGCCAAATATTCGGCTGGAACGAATATTTGGCTAGAGTATAAGAGTATTCGGCTTTATAAAAGTTATTTTTTAAATTTTTGAAAAAATTGTAATATGAGCTTCAAATTCGGAAATTTTTGGAGTAGGATCTATATTGAACCTGGAGTTATACAGTGAAAATTACCATACAAATTATAAATAAATAACAAAATAGAATTAAATTGTTATTTTAATTGTAATGTTTAGCTTTTTCAAGATTCCTGATCCATTGAGATTGCACTCACTAAAATATGCAGAATTTTAAGCTTAAAATATTGCAACAAAAATACAATTTTTTAGATTGATATACCTATAAGATCTATTTAAACAGTTAAAATTTTTAAATAAAATGCAGTAGTTTTAAATAATGAACGAAATAAATTCATAAGTCATTAATAAAAATACAAATAAAACAAATTAAAGACTTGATGTAACAAACACATATAACATATTTAATGTCTTGTGAATGTGACATATACTACCATCCAATTTTGCTGTTTAATATTACAATTGGGCGACAAAATAATCAAGAAGTACTGAATTTTCTTAAAGTGCAATACATGAAGAATAATATTTAAACATCTCAAGTAAATTTATTTAAATTAATTAGAATTTTAAATATGAGCTGTAAAAAGTATGCATAAATAATAAATATTAAAGAAATTTAAATATTTTATTCATATTCAATTTATTCAATTAAAAGATAATTAAGCTAAGTATAAATAAGTACACTGATTGAACTGTCTATTACATACATAAGTATATATTTTTTTTATTCATGAAGTTTTATTTTATTTTTTAGCCTAATGCAACAGAATTCGACGACACGTCTGATTTAGATGTAACAAATGTAGAAGTTGAAGTGCATCCTGGCAGCATTGTGGATATCCCAATTACTCCTTCAGCGAATGCAACTCCATCGGCTGGCAGACTCAACAGCCTGAAGAAAGGCACAATGAAAAGAACAAGAAACAGGGGGATTGTCTTGGGGGCGGAAAATTCAAGTAAACTAATACAGGCCCAACAGTCAACTGCCAATGGTTTGATGGCAGTTGCTGCTGCAATTGAAAAAAACATTGAGCAGCAAAAAACAATTATAGAATTACAAACGCAGCAGTTAGAGCTGGAAAAACGCAAGACTGCTGCGTTTGAAAACCTTGTCGTCCATATAATGGAAAATTTTCCTGAAAAATAAAAAATTTCAGTAATAAATACCTTGTTATTTTTTTAGTGATGTTGACACTAATGTTCCAATTAAATCTTTATAATAGAGTTCCTATGGGTCAGGAAAAAACATGGAAAACAGGAAATTGCAAAGAATTTTTTAAATATTTGAAAAAGTTGGTGAATTTTTGATCTACTAAACCCTTTAGAATCTCAATCATCTTAAAAAATTTTGAATTACTTATTCAGTCAATCTAAAATTTTTATAAAAATTATGCAAATTGTAAAATATGAAAAATTGCAAATTTATACCGCACTAAAGTTACTCTTTGTAGATAGTTTTGCAATAATATACAAGCTGAATTTTTATTGAGAAACATTGTTAATTTTTTTTTTTTTTTTTTTTTTTTTTTTCCTGCAGTAGGAGCTCTGTTATAGTTTGAATATATTTAATGCATAGTTTGAATTATCCAAACGTGGAATCATAAAACATTAACTATTAGTGATATTTTAAATTTCAGGCCAAATTTTTTTTACAATAGAGTATACAAGTGTATGAAGTTGTATAAAATTAATTATTGGAATTTAATTAATCAATCTACACGTGAAAGTTGAGCATGCTTTTAAGTAAAATTATATTATTACTGGTACTAAATATGCTTTATTTACGCAACACATAATTATTTATGGTAAAACATAATAAATATCTTATACATTTCAGGGCATCGGATCATCTTTGAAAATAAATTTACGGGGAAAAAATCTGCGTTTAGATCGTTACACAATTTGGACATTTGCTGATATATCATTTATATTTTGACATTGTTTTTTTATTTTTGTATTGGATGGCTGAAGTCCATCTCTACATTGGATTTTTAAAATTTTGGCTGTAGATATTTTTTAAAGTTACTTTCACTTTCAAAACCAGTTTTGAAAATTGATGTCATTATAAAAAGATATCTGCAAAATATTTAACCATAAGCTTACAGAATCTTTCCTGATGGGCACAAGGAGTCTTCAATAGGCCTCTTGAATAGTAGGTTTGAGTAGAATAATATAATTGGCTTTTTGGCTATGACCAACAGAGCTTTCTTCAATTAGGAAATAATTCAGCAAATGATGATACTGTTATAGTAATTTTTGTGAAATTTTCTTGGTTTTTCATAATTTTTTTTTTTAAACAAAAATTTATCTGTCATCAAACGATAAATAATGAATGTAGGTTATTAATTTTTTGGAGCATATATAAATTTATATCTATCAAAAAACATTAGAATGCACAATCATATTTTCAAAATTGAAGTGCATTCAATATGCAAACTAAAGGAAACAGTTTTAATTTTTTCCTTCTGTTTCTTTTAAGATTTGCTGGTGGTCTGAAAATTTTACATTTAAACTCATTTGACACACGACAAAAGTAATTACATTTCGATAGCTTTATACCTTGTTAAGGGGCCACTTCACTCGAATGAAAAGACCTGTTCGCTAATGCTAATCCTATGGAAGAAATTTATAAAGATATCTCGGTTGCATTTTAATAGTTTTAAATGATTATGCTCTGTGTAAGACGTGCTTGTTCATTGTGTTGGTTCTTAACTGAGAACAAGAAAACAAAAGATCAGTTTAATGTTTGGTTTTAAGTTTTGCAAAACACCGAAAGAAATTCATGTGGGGTTGTGCAAATTGAACATTCACAATACTCGCCAGATCTCAATCCTCCAGACTTCTATTTCCATGACTCCATTCTCTTTCAAAGAGATTTGATTTTATTATTATTGGTATTTACTTTTTTGTTTTTATTTTTTACTTTATAACAAAAATAATCAAATTTCATTAAGGATTCACATTCATTTCATTTAAAGTCCCCTTTTCCGAAACTCTACATTTTCTTTTCCCATAAAATTCAGTCTTTCAAACAACTTATTTTATTATTTTATTTTACCCACCTCGCATTACAATGTTAAATTAGCATTTGTTTCCAGGTCGATAAAAGTTTGCAATAACAAAAACAATGTAAAAACAGAAGCAAAAAAAAAAAAAAGCTTGCTAAATGTAACAAAACTGCTTCTGCTTGTGTTTACACTGGAAGTTCAATCTAGATATCTATATTATAAAGGACAAAAGTATCTGTGTAACGCATACGTCATTTTGAGAATGGAAACACTTTCAAATTTTAAATGAAATTTCGATATTGCAATTTTTGCTATTACAATTGTTTAAATTTCTGAACATTTCTTTTTTTTTTCTTTTATAATTTACGCGTTTCAGATTTTTGGACATAATTTCTATTTTTAACACCTCATTTCAGTAATAAGTATTATATATAGTGGGTTTAGGTCTTTTTTAATGCATAGAATTAAAACAATTGTTTTTTTTTTCTTTCTAAAAAAAAAAAAAAAGCGCAAATAGTTTTTTAGAAGAAATTTAATGACATTTTCTTTTTTTGTTTATAATTTATGAGTTTCAGATTATGAAATATAAATAATTTCTATTGTTTTTTAGAAGAAATCTAATGACATTTTCTTTCTTTATAATTTACAAGTTTCATATTATTGAATATAAATAATTTCTACTTTTAACACTTTATTTCAGCAACAAGCATTAGATATATTAGGTTTAAGTCATTTTTTTATGCATAGGCTTAAAATCAATATGCATTGGTGAACATATCTATTGCTCTAAAGAAAAAACTTTAAACATGTGAATTGATCAAAGATAAAATAGATTCAATATTTAGTATAAAATATTTTAATTCTTTTAATATTGCAGATTATTTAATGCAATTAATAATGTAACACAATGATCTTTTAAGTTTTTGCACAAGCTGTAAAAGAAATTTTTCTTTTGGGAGATTATCTTGAAAAATTAAAAACAAAGACTGGTTGCTAGTTATAGCATTTTAGTAAGAATTTTTTCTCTCTATCTACTGAATCTAACGACTAAAATGTTAACTTCAATTTGTCACTCAGAAAGAAAAAATCCTAAGAAGTATTTGTAATTTATTATTTGAATAATTGTGGAAAAGAATATTTACCAAACTACATCTAAATGTTTATTATTAGTAATCAAAAGATTGTTTATAAAGATTTACAGGGCATCAATAGTTCACTGTGATGAACAATCAAAACTTTCAACATAAGGCTATTTACTAAAACTGTTTAAATTGAAAAATGAATTTTTTAAATTTTCAGCATAAATTCAGTAATTATTAAATTTAAATTATTTTCAATGAAGCTACACTGCTTATAAACCAATAATGTCTGTTTTTATCAGTAAATATGCATGTATACATAATAAGAACGGATGTTTTAAAAAAAAACCCTGTTTAAACCAAAAAAACCGTTTTTTTTGGGGGGGGGGGGGGTTTAAAAAAAACCTGGTTTTTTTCCAACCCTGCTTTTTGGTGTAAATCGCTCAACAGATGACGCTGCTATGCTGCATTATTCATGATTATCGCAATACCTCTATCTCAAGAACTAAAGGACAATTTTTTATCAAACTACAGCTTCAGACGGTTCCTGATATATATTAATGTTGTTTAGTTTTTGGTGTAAATTGCCCTATAGGTGGCACTACTATGCGGCATTTTTCAAGATTTTGTTACAGCTGACTAATTGAATTTTTTTTGCAAGGTGTTGAATCTAAAATTGACCTCCCATTTTACCTCTATAATGTACAGTAATGTTGCAAAAACAGGGCAGTTTGCATTAGAAAAGTACAAATGAGTAAAAATCTAACAGTCAATAAATCCTATGCCATTTTTTAGTTGCAGACCTGAGTAAGCCAAACTAAAACAGGGTGGCTACAGAATCTGGAAATCAGGGAAATTTTTCTCTGCAAAAATATTTTTGTTTTCACCTTACCAACAACATTGATTTAGTACCAAACAGGCTACATTTAAACCAATAATAAGATGTGATAAAGAAACAAAGCCATATTGCTGCCAAGCGGCTTCTGTCTGCATCAAAGCTAAATTGTCTCAAACTTAGTTCATTCTCAAACTTTTGACGAAATTCATCAGTCTTAGCAATTTTTTGATGAAATTTGCACGTTTTTCACGATTTCTTGTCAAAATGTACCACTTTTTCGAGAGTTCTTGACAAAATTTGCAAGTTTTTCACAATTTTTTTGACAATCTGCATTTTAAGCTATTGCATAGCTTTTATCGCGGCCTTTGAGCGCAGCGACCGAATCCAAAAATTCCGTAACGAGAAAAATCCTAACACATCCGTAACGAAAAAAACCTAACACTCGGCTAACCACGTTTCAGTTCGGCAGACTTCAGCGTGGTATCTTTCAGTAGACTTCGGCAGACATTGACGCGGTATTTTTCAGATATTTAGAGGATATCAAGTCTCAAATTTATGTTTCTTATTTCAGTTACCATAAACCTATAGTTTCAATGATAAATTCCTGATTAACCTACATGTATTGTAAGATAATAAAATTATTTAAAACAATATTAATTTCTTATTTATTCAATAAAAGAAAAAAAAAATTGTTTTCTTATTGGTCATCACGCTCAAAAAGTGTAACTTGAATTAATATCAAAAAAAAAAAAAAAAAAAAAAAACCTGCATTAATAAAAAATATATAAAAAATTATAGCTGCATAAGTTGATAAAAAATGCTATGCAATAGCTTTACCGCGGCAGTCCCCGAGTGCCACATGTATTTTTTTTTTTTCACAAATTTTGTTTTTTGAGATTTTTTTTTACAAAATTTGCACTTTTTGCAGGTTTTTTTTTTATTCATTTTGTATGTTTTTCATGATGTTTAGATGAAATTTGAATGTTTTTCGTGATATTAAGATAAAATTTGCACATTTTTTGCAACCTTTTGACTAAATTCTTGCTTTTTCCCGAACAGCAATAATTTCTTTAATCTAGTATTATTTACTTAAAAACTATACTTATGTAAATGGATTGCATAATTTATTTCATTCCAAACTGCAGACATATTGGCTCAGGTTTTTTAATTAAGTCAATCGGTAGTTAAACATGTAACTGAAAAATCATTTCAACAGATATGATGTAACAAACAATAGCGTTTAATAAAAATTCTTAGGCTGTTAAAAAAAAACTCTTTTAAAAGCAGGTTTTGCTACTTTCTTTTTATTTTGTAATATAAAGTGAAAATAATTTTCTTTTAATAAAAGTAAATGGGAAAAAATGTTAATTATTTAATATTTTCTAAGAAAATATAATTTATTTGGGAGAAACAATCATGAAAAATCAATTTTTCCATTTTTTCCCCAAAAAAAAACACCGGTAAAAAACCAGTTTTTTTCCGCCGCTAATATTTTTCCAGAAAATTTACATCTCTACGCTGGATATCTGTATCCAGCAAAATCAATATCTCGTGCTCCCTTAATAATAATGTTCCAAAGTAGACTGTTGTGTAATGAACTTCAGCTGATAAAAAAGTTCTAACGAAACATTAAATTGAAATACTTTTCAAAGTACATCACATTTTTTTTTTTTTTTAAAGGATATTCTGCTTTAGGGGAATAGTGTGGAAATTAGATATCCAAATAATAATGAAAGAACGAAAAATTTTAAAACATTCAATGTTCAGCAATATTCAAATTTAGAATCAATCAATACAAAATGTTTTCTTAACCTGCAAGATGATCGCTAGTCCATAATTAATGACATACAATGCAAGATCGTGGTATACATAATTAAGTATAGACCACCATTTTTTTTGGCGGGGGGCAATTGCCGTACAAAGATGATTCATTCCATGTGATGTTTTAAAAGTTTTTAACTGACCTCTTATGGCATAGATTGCAGGTAGACATTTGCTTGAAATTATCTCGCTAAAGCTAAATTGGCTATTGGGTTTTAAGTATCTTTGGACATTTAGGGAATTAAATTTTTTAGCACTGTTCAGATATCGAGTTTCCACACTTTATTCTAGACTAGTATAAAACTGCTATCAAAAATAGCAGAATTTTGA
The DNA here is from genome assembly GCA_964019185.1 of Maratus speculifer. Classification (NCBI taxonomy): domain Eukaryota; kingdom Metazoa; phylum Arthropoda; class Arachnida; order Araneae; family Salticidae; genus Maratus; species Maratus speculifer. The sequence goes on along the minus strand of CAXHSM010001356.1, from coordinate 52,105 downwards.
TCTGCGATTCATTTTCCCAAAACTTCATACAAACAGAATGAATATTTTATTAACGAGTTATTAAGACTAATAGACTAAGTAAAAATCATTATAAGATAAAAATCAAAGCAGGACTTGTTTCGAGCTAAACCAAAGCAGCTCGTCATCAACTAAAATAGACAGGTGTACATAAGAGACTAAGTCAAAGATGAACAGTTCATGTTTGACTTCATGCCGTGAAGGACATGTCTCCTTCAGGTGATGACAAGCTGCATTGTTTTAGCTCAAAATGCATCCTGCTATTTATGTTATAGTGATTTATATTAAGTCTTTACATTAAGTCTGTTATTATTATTAATTATCACCAGTATATTTGGTGTTTTTTTTGCTGAATTATTACAAATTAAATATCAACAAATAAAGTGTTATTCAAATGTAATAAGATCTTTTTATCCATGAATAATTCATAACACATTTTTAAAATTAAAAACTTTATTCTATAACAGTAAAAGGTCTAATAAATTAATCAGCAGGTGTATTAAAAGGTAGATCTTCATCATCTATGTCAACCTCAATTGTTAATTGATTGTTGACACAGATGTTATGAAGGATTGCACAGGCATTAACAATTAGTCCAGCCACCTCTGGTTCATAATGCAAGACTCTGTGGCGTAACAGACATCTGAACCTGGACTTCAAAACGCCATTCACTCGTTCAATAACGCACCGTCCTCTGGCATGTGCCGCATTGTAATTCCTCTCTTGAGGACTTTGGGGATTGGAAAATGGTGTGTGTAACCACTGCTCCCAAGGATAACCACTATCTCCTGAAAGAGAAGGGAAAACAATTTGTAAGTTCCATGAAATTAAAAATTAATAATGCTATAAAAATAAAGACTAAATCAAAACCCATATGAAATCATTAATTTTGAACTTGCTACCAGTTAGAAAGTATTTGTTACTCATTACTGTTCAGAAATCTGATATTAACAGTCATTGTACATACTACAAAACTATATATACTGTACAGAAGAGTCTTTGGAAGAATTTGCATCTGTTATGTGCTGCCGACTATATGTAAAACATACATTTAATGAAATTTCTAAGTTTAATTTTAAAAGAATGCAAACAAAATATTAAAATGCAACGTATGATTGACATATACGATTAAGGAGTCTTATTTATAAGTAACGATTCAATACTTTGTATCTTACAGAATATACCCATTTACTTAGTAACAAATAGGTGCAATTTGCAACAGTTCTAAAAATTAACATAATCTCAAAAATGTATAAAAGAAATATTTTTCGCAGAATATAAAGTTGAAAACTCTTGACAAAGTAGCTGACACTACATTATTACTGGAACCATTTCTCTAGATGAGCCAAATTATTACATGAGCTGCACAAATAAAATAAATTTGGCCTTATTTGGCTAGTGTATTTATTCTTAAATCTTTTGTCCAAGTTTTAGAAAAACAATATAATTTACACAATAAATCACACAGATAATTTTGGATAAACAAAAGCTTTCCACAAACTATATTTAAAATCAATACAAACTATATATACAAAACAAATTATATTTACCTAATAACCAGCCATTCCCATGGATATAATTTTTTGACACGAAACATTTTCTGAGATTGCAAGATTTCCATATGTATGCATCATGGCTGCATCCAGGGAAGCGGGGTACTACATCCAATATTCTTTGATGCATATCACAAACCTAAACAACAATTTTTATTATAAGACTTTTTTTTATAAAATGTTATTACAGCTTCCATATATTACTTTTTGCTTTAAAAAAGAAAAATTCTTGTTTTTAAAACTTTTAGAAAATTTTATTGGTCTGTGTTCTAAATATATTTTTGCGGCTCATATGCAAATCTTTATGGGGGAAAAAAATAAAAATTTTAGATAAAAGGTTTAAAGAAGTTAATTTTTAGTGAATGTTTAGTTTTAATTTGTGTTACATAATTTTACTACTAGAGATGCACCGGATGTGGATTTTTGCAGGATACCAGATAACAGATATCCGGTACAAAATTTTACCGAATTTCCGGTATCCGGCCGAATAATTTCTCATTAAGTTTTAATAATATTATAATGTTTTAATAATATTTCAATTTTATGCTTGTTTAAAGAAAAAAAAATTGTTATTTTATATTATGCAAGTATTAATAGATTTTAATTCACTTACTAAGTCAAAGTTACTTAAAAACAAATGCATAGTAATAATTAAATATTGAAATGTAATATTATTTTGCCTTTTCAATTTTACTTATAAAACTTCTAACTTTACATACATAGTTTTTTCTACCTTTTCTCTTGTCTCTATAACCAGATTTAGGTAGTGTCTTGATGTTTTTTAGATGCATTGTATCAATCAACTTTTTTACATTGGTAAATGACATCTTTGGTTTCATTTTGTTCAAAATTTAAGTAAAAAGTTAGGGGGTCAATTTATACACAGATTTTCTTTTTTTGCAAATTTTGCATTGGAAAGTTTGGAGCTTGACTTAAACACAAGCATATATGGTACATAATTTAATTTTACTTACTATTTGAATGTTCAATGAATGCCAACCTTTTCTATTCACATAATTCTTTTCATTATGAAACCCATCATCCGACGGAGCAAGAATGGATACATGTGTGCAGTCTACTGCCCCAAGCACACCAGAAATACCACAATATTCAAAAAACTCTTGTTTAACACAATCTTGTTCTCTGAAATTGAAAAATCAACAAAATATTTTTAAGTTTCTGTTTTGAGATAAGCAAGAATATCTCTAAATATAACAAACAAGTTCAATAATTGGAAAACAAATTTCACATTACTTATAACAGATATAAACAATAGCTTAAATTTAAACAAAATAGCTATTTGCTTCTATATAGTGCTTTTTTAGCAAGATACATAGTTTAATTTCACTTCAAACTGTCTAAGAGAAAAAAAAAAGGTGGAATCTGAGTGTCTGTTCTTTAATGACCTACTCTTTTGTTCAAAAATGGGACAGACTGACTCTGCAGCCCTGTTTAAGATACCATTTGTACAGTCCAAAATAATAAAAAATTAAATACATTTATTTTATGTTTTGCAATGCAAAAAAGTAAAAGAAAAAAATCCCAAGATATTATCAAAAAAAAAAAAAAAAAAAAAAAAAAAAAAAAACTGAGTATTCATGTATTATCAAAATTTATATAAAAAGATTTTTTTTTCTGTGTTATCTTTTTTTTAATTTATCACTTTGTTAATATTAATCCATAACTGAAACTAAAAAAAGTACATAAATAAACCTTTGAGTCTGAAAAGATTAAAATATTGTTGCAAATAAAGGCACTATGGATGAGGCAGACAATCATTAACCTGTTTGAGTCTGATAAAAAAGATTTTATTAAAGTTGGGATAAAAGGTAGAACAAATATTAATCCTGTATTACATTACAAAAATTATGAGGGATTAGTGGTCTAGGTAAAAATTAAGCTTTTTTTTTTTTTTAATGACATGATCAGTGGTGGGTAAATACACCATTTTACTCGCCACTGGCAAGTGAATTTCTGTCAAAGCGAGTGAATTTTTAAGTAGTCTTGAAAGATTTTAAACTATACAGATGTACCAAAAACTTGACTACTTAGCTTTAGTTTGCAACTTTTCAAAGTATTATAATGTAAATACGGATGGAAGTTCTATCCTTACTTTTTGTATGTGTAATTGTATATTATACTCTTTGTATATTGTATGAGTAATAAGATGTACATATTTCATAATTTTATAGGAGAAAGAAAACTTATTAAAATGCATTGTAGTAATAGTGAGTAATCATTTTTACAATCGTTTAAATTTTTTCATAACGATTTTCAATCGCATGTTATATTTTTCTGAAGAGTAAAATAAATCCTTGGCTGGTAAGATTGTCCGAAAATTCCTCACCCCTGGACATGATATAATGATAATATTCAAAATCATTCCCTTTAGCAAATAAAAGCTCAAGTCAGTTATTCTAAACTAATAATTCTCTTCATACAATTCGCAGGAGATGAGTTTGTGACAGGTTATTTTAACAAACTGGAATTCAGGGCTAAGTTAATATTTTCAACTTTGTGACAATGGAAGTAACTTTTTTGAAGAAAGTAAAGATTAAGTATTTTTCCATTGGGCATATCAGTCAATATGCTAGCAGAAAATTAACAAAACAAATCATTGGATACAGGGTTGCTTTTGCAGCAATTACATTAAAGCAGCAGAAAACACATCTATAAACATTGCATGCCAATAAAAAAGAAAAAAGACACTGAATGCAGATAATTTGCTGTATACCAATCTGTTATTAAAAACCATCATTGAATGCAGAAATCTTTAAAATAAATGGCAATTTCATGCCGCTTGCTTACATTTAAGTTTTTGTATGTTGTCTTAATAAAATATTCATAATATTTTTATTTTGTTTAATATTCTTATTCTTGGTTACATTTGACACTACTTTAATGGCTTGAAAGGTTCTGTGCTAATAAAAAAGTGCAGAAAATTAAATTTAAAAAAGAAAAATTATTTTAGCATGAAAACAACAATTTGAAATAAGTATTTTAGGTACTTCTAGGTTATCCCGTCGACCAATTTCTCCAAATTATACAAATCTGCAAACTAATAGCCAAATTATACATGTTGACATAATTTTTATTTTAAATAGCGAAAAAACAATTAGTAGAATATTAATAAAAATATTAATAAAAAGTCGAAATAAAAATCAATGACATTTTAAAAACGCGAATCGCATTTAATGGCATTGAATGTGACATTCACGATCAACCATTATTGGCATTTAATCTTCTAGTTTGGTGATAATTTCTTGGTCGACAGGATAACCTAGAAGTACCGTATTTTATAGTGGTGTACCGAGTAGTACTTTGGCCGAGTAGCCGAGTAGTTGTGTAATAAGAAAATAAAACACTGATGTGCGCATAATATTAGCTTAGGCATACATATATCTATACCTGTGTGTATGTGTACATATATAATATACATATATAGTATAAATAAATTAACTCATTAAATTTGAAATTTATTTGGGCACCTTTTAAAGACAATCTTTGGCAGTTCAAAACCAATAAAAAAGGGGAATTGATACATAAAAAGTACAATTATTAACCAATATAAAACTAAAATATTCTTTAACCATCCAATGTATTCCGACCATAAAAATCTGTCTATCAAAAATGAAAATGTTTATTGGTTACTGTAACAATTCAATTCACTAAATAATGCAAAACATTTCATATTTATTTTGCAACTGTCTGTACTTTATTTTCTTTGATTAAAAAAAAAAAAAAAAAAAAAAAATGGCTTTGCTGTTTCTTTTTATTTGAAAAGATTAAATTATATTATTTTAAATTTATTACTTTTTAAATATCTCAGTAAAAAACTAACCTTTTTCAATGAAAATTATAAATGTGTGAATTAAGAATGCCTTAAAAAGAAAGCTCTAGAATTGATGAGTTAGATAATCCAATACTTGAAAATTCACCAAAGAAACAAAAAATACATCATGAGAATGCTAATGTAGACAAACCAGAAGAGAATGCCAGCAAAAAGTTCATCTATTTTCTGGGAATGTTTTGAGGAAATTGCGAATGAGCAAAAAAATTGTGGCACTAGTACTTGTTTAAAATCTCCGCATGAAGAATTGGTACAAAAAATGATACAAGCTTTCTTAACAGAAGACTTATGTAAAACTGACACTCCATTTGCATAGTGGGGGGGGGGAGAACTTTTCCGAATATGTGCAAATTTTGCAAAATACTCTGATGTGGATCTTTAACAACTGTTTATTCTGAATGTATATTTTCCGAGACAGGCCAAATTTATAGTAGTAAAACAAATGCCCTGTCTACTGATAATGTAGAATGTTTGGTGTTTTTGCTCCATAATTTGGAATATAATAAATTTAATAGTTATTTTTTTATTGCATTTATCACATTTTCAGTTTCTTTATCCAAAATAAGTCTTTTCTGTTTTCCTATATACCAAAAAATTATTTTTATTTGTATAAATGTAAAAATTTATGAGGATTTTTGTTCTTAACTTTTTCTATATTTTGCAGACATTGTTAAATACAGATTAAAATAGTTTTATGAATTACTAAATATATTATACATTGATATTCAAATAACTTTTTGCAGATCAGTTATAAATTTATATGCTTAAAAAATGAAATTCTTACAACTACTCGGCCAAAATTTGGCCGAATACCGAGTACTCGGCAAATTGGCCGAGTATTTACCGAGTACTCGGTACAGCTGTAGTATTTTATTATTAGTCATAAAATAAGAGAACATGCTTAATCAAACCTTCTTTCAGTAGGAAATTTTATATATTTCCTCAACAAATATTTGTTCATAGCTTGAACAACCTGCCTGATGCAGTTGCTGGCACTCTGCTGCGATATCGAAATAAAATATTCATTGCCAACACCCAGCTGGTATGACCCACTTGCAAAAAAATTCAAGGAACACAAAACCTGTAATGATATGTCATAACAGAAAGTTTATATTAACATTGTAGCATGAATTTTCATTTCATAATGAATAAAAAATTAAAGTAAATATTTAAAGTAAAATTACTAGAACAAGATAAATTGTCGAGTTGAATTCAATTGTAGATTTTTGTATCAAATTTTGAAATTTTTTTATGCACTACTTTTGTAGCACTGGCCAAAAAAGAAAAAATATGTATGATTTGTATAATATAGGATTAAACTAAGTGATATAGGAATATAGTGGTGACTCTAGACTGATTTTGGAGAATGCAGTGCTGAGCGGCCCTTTTTAATTACTTTATGTGCCTGATAGGCCCTTACTACTTTATGTATCCAAACAAATACTGTGATTTTTTTCCACTTCATTTCTTTTTCTGTTATCAGGAGGATAAAGACTCACAAAATATGTCCATTGAGGTAGGAAATAAGTCATATATTTCATCATATGTTACTACAGTAGAACCTCGATCCATCGTTTTTTAATGGGTGCAAGAAAAAAACAATACGGGAAAACAATCAATGCGGATTAACTTCAAAACATAAAAAAACACAGTGATTATGCATTACTAAAGCATGCAATGTATACAGTATTCTAATAAATGATAATTTGTTGCTTACAAAACTGTAAAAAGAAAATTGATGTTTATTTTAAGAAATGAATTATTTTGTTTGATTTTTTTTTATTATTTTTAAATCAAAAAATTATTTTTTAATATATACGGCATTTTTGTTATTTTATATTTTTATTATATTTTTTGTTATTTCATATGCATGTATGAAAGTTCATAGTTTCAAATCCCGTAATTGCGTCAAGCAGAGCTGGCACTGATATCTCAGCTCCATGGGCATGAACGTTATTTTCTGCTTTTTCGCCATATTTTCATGTTTTGCATTATCACACATTTCTCCTATGTTTAGGGTAGGGGTGCACAACCTTTTCAAGAGAAGTGCCACTTACAAATATTTCTTTGTAGTCGAGGGCCATGTCAATAACATGGAGAGAATTCAATTATGAAGGTGATCTGTGGCCTATAATCAGATAAAAAATACCTTTTCAGAGGGAAGTGGGGGAGATACCCCTTTAGGTTTGCTTAACCAGTGAAAATATCCAATTTAGTTGGTAAGGATATATCAGCAGTTTTTACGTTTGTATGTATAACAGATGTAGCAAGGATTATTCTTAAGATGTAAAAGTACCCCTTGACTTTATTCAAGAGAGTACATTTTGTTTTATTAAAAGTACTAAAACACAAAGATAAGGGCTAGTGCTGAAAAAAGTGTAAACTTTATCTCCTTCAGGGAAGGAGCCGATCAGCAAGATTTTTCCATGACTCATCACTGAAATTTCTGATTTTGCAACACCCAGTCAACAAAATTTGCAGCTTTCCATTCCTGATCAACCAAATTTGTGCTTTTTACAAAAGTAATCGATAAAATTCGCAATTTTTAAGAAACTAATCGAGAAAACTCAATCTCGTGCCTGATCACCAAAATTTGTGATCCTTACAAAACCAATCGAGAAAATTCGTGATTTTTACGAAATTGATCGACAAAACTTACAATATCAATGGACGAAATTTGCGATTTTTACAAAGCTTATCGATGAAATTCGTGTTTTTTATGAAGGCGATCGACAAAATTCGCGATTTTCACGAAACTGACGAAATTCGCAACATTTCTTCACATGATCAATAAAGTTCACAAATTTTCTGTGGATGATCGACAAAATATCGATTTTTATGAAGCCGATTGACGAAATTTGTGATTTTTACTAAACCAATTGATGAAATTTGCGATATTTTTAAAACTGATCTGCGAAATTCGCAATTTTTATGCAGTGATCCACAAAATTATCAATTTTCGAAGCCGATGGACAAAATTTGGGATGTTTACAATGATGATTGGCGAAATTTGCAATTTTTTTTCTCATGATCAACGAAATTTGCGATTTTTACGAGTCGATTGAGAAAACCCACAAATTTTCAGCACCTGGTCAGCAAAATTAGCAATTTTTTACGAAGTTAATCGGCAAATTCTAAAGTTTTCAAGGCTGTTCGATGAAATTCGCGATTTTTTTTTACCTGTTCGACAAAATTCGTCATTTTTTCGAACATGATCAATCAAATTTGCGAATTTTACGAAGCAGATCGCCAAAATTCTCGATTTCTACGAAGCTGATCGATGAAATTTTCATTTTTTTCTTGCATGATTGATAAAATTCGTAATTTTTAAAACTTTATTGACGAACGTAATTTTCTTTGCCTGATTGACTAAATTTCTTATTTTCCGCGTGAGACAGACAAAATTTGCGATAGTTCAATGTTCAACCAGTGAAATTTGCAATTTTTCCCAATTAATTCGGAACCCAATTAATAAAACTTGCTATTTTTCCACGTTCGATTGACTAAATTTGTGCTTTTCCCGTCTTTAACTGATGAAATCTGCATTTTTTGACTCCCAATCAACAAAATTCGCAATTTTTAATTAAATTTGACAAAATTGCATTATTTTGCACGGCAAGATTAAATTCGCGATTTGTCATATGGATTTGCATGACTGTCAATTTCATTTCGGTGAGGTGAAAAATGTTGATGAATGCAGGAAAACGAATTTTTGAAGAACTATGCTTGCGGATTTCGTTAACATTATTTAAATATAATTTGTGCAGGGACCATAAAAATAAAACGATCAATGTGGGAAAATGATGGATGCGAGAATGATAGATCAGGATTTCAATGTATTGTTTTTCCCACGATTTCAAGATGTTATGGTAGAAAAAAGCAGTCAAGAAAATGGATCACTTATGAGCAGGGGCAAAACTAAGGAGGAGAGGGTGAAGATTTTGTTTGTCTATTTTTTCTGTTTTCAAGGTTTTTATGAATTCAAATGCGACAAAGCTCATTAGTCAGTATTTGAAATGTAATAAAATTATTTTTATAAATTTAATTTGCATAGGGAAGGGAGGTGCCAAAATCCATGTTTGTACTGAATGATGAAAAAAAAAAAAAAAAAAAAAAAGACTAGTTATGGAGCTGCTCATAAGTTTTCTGGTTGACATAATTAAAAATGTGTGTGTGTGTGAGGTTGTAGGTGCATGCTAGAAAAACTGCCTATATGGTAAAATTCTCATAAAATTCCTTCACTTTAAATAAAGATTTTGAAGTAGTGTAATTCAATTAAAAAATGTAAAAAAAACTATAGAAATTAATCAGATTAACTTCGGTAAATTTCATTATTTAAACCAATGTGTCATACTGTGTTGCAGTTATTGGAAGCATGGTGATGCAACTGTTTAATATACTAACAACTTTGGATATTACAGAATGCTTACTTGTTACATATATATGTTGAAACATTAATAATTTCTCATATTAAGCTATTTCATTAATTTGCAGTATGTACTATTGTATTGCAGTTTCTGGTAATAAAAAGTATAGATGGTAAAATATCTACCATGTGATTATCGAGGTGACCAAAATACTATCGCCAAACTATGAGATTAAATGCCAATAATGAATGATCATAATAGTTGCATTCATCTTGACATTAAACATAAAAGTTTTTGTTATGTCATAATTGATTTAAATTACTTTTTATTTGTATTTTTATCAATGTTTTACCAATTTGTTTTTTCATTATTTATAATAAAAAGTACATAAATTTGCATAATTTGGAGAAATCAGTCGAAAGGATAATCAAGTAGTACCTAAAATATGTGCATTTTCTAAAAGCAATTGTGATACTTTTCTGATAGCCAGGTGTTAGTATTATATATACACTGCTAGAAATAAACAATAAAACTAGTTTATTGCAAATTGCATTTTTCCCCCCCTCGATGAAAGTTTGATTTTTAAATTTTTGGATAAGGCAAGTTTTGAAACTTATGTTGTCATGTTTGAAATTTCTATAGCATGTTTCTTATTGAAAACAAAGTATGTAGTACTTAGGGGCTGTGCACATATAATGTTAACATTTTAGGGAGGAGGGGGAAGTCTGGCACATGATATCGAAAGGTATCTCTAGGGGGAGGGGGGTTGCCTTATGATATAGATATTTTTGACCCAATCAGAATTGTCTCTTTTTATTTGTAACATGGTCTTTTCTTCTAAATAGTATGTCTTTTTTTTTTATTATTCTGTTATCTATTTTTATGAAAATACAAAATTATTATTAAAATCGCTAAATTATTATAAAATTATAAAATTTTAAAATATGGTGTACTCCATTGTTGGCATTCCTATTCATCTTCATATATGTGCATGCATATAAAATCGAGAAAACATATGTGAAGTATATTTGTAATGAAGCTTGTGTTTACAAATAAAAAAGAATGTTGTCTACTTGTTTTGTTGATAAAAGTTTCTATCTACCCCCATTTCCACACCCTTTCTCCATTCAGGGAGCAAATTCAAGAAGACTTGAATGCATTATGTTACAAAATGCGATTGTAAAATACTTTTAAATAGTAACTATTTTTTAAAAGTTTTATTTGAATAAAGAGATATTTTATTAACTTCTCTTCATTTGAATCTATAAAATATGCAAAAAATAAATTTAACCAATTCTGTATATTACTCCAAAGAAAAAATATATATATACATTTTGATAATGACACTATTATTGAGGGGGGGGGGGGGGAGGTGGTTCGAAAGATAACTTATGCTATCGAAAAGAGTGGAGGGGGTACATAATTATCAAAATGTTGATAACGTTATATATGCCCCTTATACTTTATTTACATGACCGCTTAAAAGAATTCCATTATCTATCTAAAATTTAAATACTGATCTTATGATATTAACAATAAATAATTTAAATTTCAAAAATATTTCATTAATCATCGTTATTCTAAGTTAAAATTTATTAGAAAATTTGGATTAATTAATATGCTATCATAAATTATGGCTCTAAATACAGTCATAAAAACATTTATTAGCTATTGTTTTTTTTTGTGGCGTATTTATTACTTGAAGATAGGGTGCCCATTACTGGAATTTGCTGTTATTAACAATTAAATTTTAATAAATATTGAGAAATTAGAGTATCAGAATGGTTAAATATTGTTGAAAAATTAAAATAACATTGAAAAAACTGGAATAAAATAACTATTAATTAAAAATTATGAAGGGTATAAATTACTGGCACATATACCTTATGTATCAACATTTACTTTACATATATATATAGTTTAAACACATACATACATATTTATATACATGGCTAGTTCCATGGGTTTTGTAGTGTAAGTCACATTACCTTATAATTGCTATGCTTATTTGCCACCGTTATTTTTGAAAAGTCTGCTTGGCCTTATTCAATTAATGAAAATGTGCCGATAAAACAAATCACATTTTTTTCGTACTAAAACACTGGTAGCCAAAAATCGTAGCCTGTGACTTACACTACAAGTACTCATGGAAATAGCCACATATGAATATAATATAACACTGGCACTCAGCTAACAGAAAAGTATTCAAATTGCAATATATTTAAAAAGTTTAGACGTAAAAAGTTGTTTATTATTCTAAAATTGAAGTGTTGTTTGGAGCGATTAAAAAAATAAACAAACAATGTGGCATATTCTATAGAACTATAGTAAAAAGTAATTTTAGTTTAGAGAAAAGTATACATAAACATATAATTTAATGTTTCGATTAATAACTAAAACACATTATTGCTTAACATCTTAACATTTTTAAAACAGGAAAAAAACTACGTACCTTTGTTTCTGCAGAAATCACGTCTTGTCTAGTTGTTCTCGGTTCTAGAAAAGGCTTTAATTCTTTAATTAGTTGCTTCGTCAAGGTTTTGTTGAGTCTGAAATTTTTAACAAAATCAGACTCGCTCATATTTTCAAAACAATTCACTCTTGGCGGCCGAATAATTCGGGGAATTCTTTCATTTTCCTGAATTAATGCTAACGCTAATATTGCCGCCATCTTGTCGTATTGCCAATTTCACTGACTTTTTTGTGGTCGAAATTTTTCAGCGCTTTTCCGACCGCTAAATTCGATACGAGGCTGTTCCTTCCGACGCGAATTCACTTCCGATGACATCATGGTAGCGTTTTTGCTGGACTTCTCGGAACAGGACGTGTCATCGAAAAACTTCCGAGAATGATCGTATTTCGATCTCTTTGTGGTAGGCCCCTGGGACCTACCACGAAGACATCGGATCGTTTCCGAATCGGAAAAAGTTCGATTTCGGAATAGCACGTTTTCGACAAAACAAATCCGATACTCACTTTATGTGCTACCATGATGTCATCGGCAAAGCATATCGGATTTGAAGCTGAGAGATTAAACCTTCATCGGAGTCGGATTTTGATAGACCAATCACAGACAAGCAAATTTTCGCCGTAACTGTAACCGAAATTCTGCCACTTTATTTGATTATTTGTGTTGTGATTCTCTATTTACCTCGTGCTTATTTTATATTTTCCTGTGATCTTTCATCTACTATGGCTCCATTTCCGAAACGGATAAGAAAATGTGTCACCAAGGAGCAGATTGCAATAATAGTGGACGAAATGGAAAAAAATAAACAGCTTAATAAAGGTTTACTGAACCCCAATTATACAGCACAGCAAAAACTTAAAGACTGGGAAAAATTAGTTTCTACTCTTAATGCTGCAGGTGGTGCTGTAAAAGAATTAGAAAAATGGCAAAAAGTGAGTATTTCTGTAAGTTTTTGTTTAATATATTTCGTTTAATAATTATTTACCTTAGTAGTTTTTCTTAAATAAAAATGTATCTTAATACAAGCGTGTTACTCATACACGTGCTGAGCTAGATCTTTATGTATGCAACCAAAATTCTTCATCTGAGCTCATTAATAGCAAAACAAAATTGAATATATTCGGTAATGTTTTGCGTTAGATGTTTACAAGTAAAGTTTAAATCGTTGAAATTTTTAAAATCTTAATATAAACAAATTTCTAGGCAGTTATTTTTTATGCATCACTTTCCTTTTGCTGCTATTGTTTTGATTTACAAGTGAATTTTTGTATAAATTAGAAATAACAAAATGAAAGCTGCAAAAGTTTATTTATGAAATAAAGCTGTTTTACATCTTGAAAAATATTTTTCCTCTTCTATTCATGCTAGACATTTCCAAGAATCATACTAGAAAAGTTTCAATAAGTTCATTATCGAATTTTTTGGAATATAGGGTAGATATGTCAGTAATAGACACCTTTCAAGATTTTTTAGTTTATAAAATATAAATAAAATTTTAGCTTTTCATGCAACTCCACCTTGCATATTTTATAATATTGTAGTATTATTGTTGACATTCGTAATCGATCCAATCACGAAGCAGAAAATGTTTCAAAGTTTTACTGTCAAATTGAAAATCTAAACATACTGGCTTCATTTAACATATTTCTTAATTTCTTGCATAATTTACTAACAATAATAAATTTTGGCAATAATAAAAAAAAATATATAATAGGTATTTATTATTATTTTTTTTAAATTTTACATGATGGTTCAACAATTATTGTCCCTGTTAATATAAAATATTTATACTGCAATGGTTGATGTGGAATATCTAAGCCTAATGTCTTGGATGCCTATATGCTGAATTTCAGAACTGTAGTTGCTATATCAACATATTTTTAGAGAAACAAGTTGAAATGTTTGTTTAGAGCTTATATATTTTTGGTAGATGATGAGGCGTGAGTATCATAGTGATGTAGCTACATCTCTTATCTACTGTTACAATATAGCCCTATAAGCTCCAAACCTAATGAGAACAGTTTAATTTTTATGAAGTGAAGAACAATACTAGCAAATATTTTTTAGAATAAAATGCTTTAAAAAGTAAAATTTGCATATAAATTTAAAAAAAGTTATATTTTTACTTCTTAAGTACACAAGAATTATGCATACTATATTTTGATTTTAGACCAATGAGTTCATTATTCTGCAGTTAAACAAGACTTATATTCTACTATAGCTAAGCTGAGTAATTAGTATTATTCAAGTATTCCGCTGAATCCTTATTTGTTGCATCACTATTTTGCAGGTTAATCCAGCTTAAAAGGAAAAGCTAAGCTTTTAAAAAAAGACTGAAATATACTTTGTTTCTACATTTATGCTATTTATTTCGTAATTTTATTTTATTTATAAAGGCAATTTTTTTTATTCTATAGGATATTGCTTTAGTAAGCTTAGTCTAGCATTGTCAGATTACAGATAATGATCAGTAGCTGCATATTGACATAAAAAATTCTGCTTCTGAGAACTACTTTATTAGATAATAGAACTTTAACCATGTAATGTATGTTTATGTAAAAATGCGTTAGTTACTTGATTTGAGAAAAATATTTTGCAATAACAGGGCTTGAATTTCAGGGGGGATTCGCGCCTGAAGTTTTGAAATCCCGCCCAATAAAAATCACGAATTTTCAGAAATATTTTGCATTTTGAAACTACGATAGACTCTCACAACCTTTTTTTGAATTTTGCAATATTTTCGTGTACCTGAATATTTTTGTAAGTTTTTTATTTTTACAATGAAAAATCGTTAAAATTCATGATTTTTTTCTGCACCCGATTGGCAAATTTCACAATTTTTTTTCCTGTGATCGCGATTGACAAGTTTCATGCTATTTTCCACCACGAGAACAGAGTTATTCCGTTCAAAATATCCCAAAAATTAATGCATTAGATTTCAAAAGTTATGAGACATCGATTATCAGCCCAGAAATTCGGATAGACATGTTCGATTGTAAGTTCATGGTATTTGAAGCGAGCTGAGTCTCCTTTTTTCACAATCAATTTCATCAATCATTCGCGCGTTTCGTCAAATGCAAATGCAGGAAATTTTGTTAGAGGATCACAATAGAAACAGCAATTTTGTCAAAGCATTGAGGAAAAAACTAATTTTTTCAAAGAATTTTTTTTAAAAAGGTGAGTTTTTTCAAAAGATTGCGATAACAGAAAAATTTTGTGAAATACTTGCAGAATAAACGTATATTTCATGAAATTTTTGCAAAATAAATGTGAATTTCATAAAAGCATTGCAAAAAGATTGTGAATTTAATGAAAGTATCTCAAAGTTAACATGGATTTTATTAAAAGACCATAAAAAGTACCCCTCCTCCCATTTTGTTGAAGAAGCTCGAAAAAAAAACCCCCCCAAATTATGTCAAAGATCGAGAAGAAAAAAAAAGCTAATTTCTTATAAGGATCGCTGGAAAACTCCAAATTTGTTAAAGGCTTCTTCAGGGATGATTGTTAATAAAAAAAATATTTGAGATTCACAGCAAATTTTCTGAAAGATTACAGCAGCGTGTGCGAAGGGGGGGGGGGGGGCACTGTGTTTTTTTTCCCCCGGCCCTTTGAAAAAACTTGTGGATTTTTCGAGATCTTTTGAAAATATCATAACTTTTTTGATGAAGTTTGCTTATTTTTCATGAACCGTAGATGAAATTTGGGGATTTTTCACTGTCCTTTGACAAGATTTGGAGATTTTTGGAGATTCTTTCATACAATTTGTGAGCTTTTAACAAAGTTTGTGATTTTTTTTTTTTTTCCGATATGCATTTTCCACAATTTTTTAACAATATATTCTTTTTTTTTTTTTTTCCTGCAATTTCTGTCCAAACTTTATTTATTTTTTCGAATCTGATGAAAATTGCATTTTTCTCTAACTATTCTTTGACAAATCTCGTGTTTTTTTTACGATCTTCTGTCATGATTATCTGATGAAATTTACGTTTTCCCATGCACCTTTGGCAATATTAACGATTTAAGAATTTTTTCTTTTTTTTTTTAGCCAACAATTTGTCAAAATACATAGTACGTTTTTTGTCTGAATTTCCGGATTGATGATGTTTTTTTTTTTTTAAAATTTTCGGAACCGAATACCTTAAATTTGTTAAAAATACAGAACATAATCACCTCTGGATTGCTTAATGAATGCAAAATTCGTCAAAGAATCTCTTAATAAACCCGAATTGTGCCACAATATGAAGAAAAGTATACAAATTTAGACAATGCATCGCTGAAATGTGAATTTTGTCAAAGGGCTGCTTAAACAGAAATTTTGGTGAAAAATTGCCGAAAGATGTATATTTTGTCAGAGGCCCCAAAGCAGAATACTTTGCAATGTTCTGCAACGAAATTTAACTGATCAAAAATGTTCTGCGGGAATTGCACGAGTTTTTCTCACGACCAGTTGATGATTTTCGCAAACTTTTTAAATAGACGATTAAAGAATTTTGATATCCCCCCTCCCCCCCCCGGGCTATTGAGTAACAACTTTCCAAAGATGATACCGAGTAAAATTTGCGGCTTTTTCATGATCTTTTGATGATTTTTTGAAATTTTCCATTTTTTTTTCACAATCTTTCGGTGAAATTTGCCATTTTATTTCTGTTTTTTTTAAGCGATCCCCTGACGAAATTGACGATTTTTCTTCACATGATTGACAAAATTGATTTTTTTCGGCGTCTACTTGTCGAAATTTCCAATATATTTTCTGATTTTTTATTTATTTATTTATTTATTTTTATTTACTGAACTGAATGCCTGAATTTTTCAGAAAATTAGAAATCTCTGTGAATTTCTCGATTTTTTCTTTGCTTGAATGGTGAATTTCTTCACTGATTACTTCAAATGTTCTGCAGAGAAGCTCATTGTTCTGCGACGTACGTCACACTTTTAAGCATATTCTGCTTTAGGGGTCAGAGGGTTGCTGAATAAACACTAATTTAGTCAAAATATCAGACGCTTAAAAGAGAAAAATGCATAGGGCTGCTAAAAAATGCAGAATCCCCCCCCCAAAAAAAATTAATTTCGTCAGAGAATCACCGAAAAAAATGCAGCCATCTCTTTGGAAAATAGCACACACACAAACATATACGTTTATTATTATTATAGGTATAATTTATAATCGAAAATATATACTGAACTAATTTTTGAAAAGATAGGTTAACCTGAACCAAACTTGCAGGAATATACACTCAACCTAAAGTCAACCTGAATCAAAAACAGATTTTAATTGACCTGTTACAAAAGTAATTAGCACATGGTGGGAAATTACCCCCTGTAAAGACTAAATAGACTACATAAAAGCTTGACTTAGTTCCTTTTTTAAATAAAAAACACATTTTGCATAATTATTCAGAGTTTTTGGTAAAAATTGCTTCAGTGGTATTTTGTCATGTCTGTATACATCCAATTATTTAAATAGCACATAAAATTACTGCAGGTTAAAAAAAAAAAAAAATTCTTTTTCCCAAGCGGCTGTACTCCCTTACATTTATAAATGTTGGGAGGAAGACACCCCTCCTCTGAAAAAAAGAATTTCAAGCCATGAATAATATGAAAATTAAGAATTGCGTGCAGTAATACAAAGAAAAAAATGCATATACATTGTTAGTTATGTTTGTGTCTGTGACAGCAGTTTGGTGCCAGTGAAAATTGTCTTCGAGAGTGGCATGGTTAAATTTTCTGAATGTATATTACAGGTGTTGAAATAGATAGGCCTTATGATCGATTATGAAATTTTGAAACCTACCTACTGTCAACTTTTGCATTTCCACTTGCGACAGTTTGTTCAAATTCATGTTTTTTTATTGTGTGTGATTAACAAATTTTGTTATTTTTACCCATGACAGACTGAATTTTGAGTTTTTTCATGTGACACTGACAAATTTTGCAACATTTTCCCACAACCAAAACATGCAGATAAATTATCGGGACAAAATGGTTATTTTATTGCAATTCTTAGATGAAATTTTCCATTGCCTTTTGCAATTTTTTGACAATTAGCCTTTTATTTTTGCAGTCCTTTTGTAATTTTTTTAGATGCAAATTGTTTTGTGGTTTATGACTTTTTTTGGGGGAGGGGCGAAATTTAAATTTATATTGTAATTTTTTGATGAAATTTGAATTTTTTTTCCCCCTGAAATTTGCATTTTATTACCTTTTAATGAAAGTTATTTTTGTGATTCTTTGATGCAATTTGAATATTTCCCATGATCCTTTGATGAGCTCAAAATGTTATTTTTTTAGTGTTGGACAGACTACAAAAGTGAGACAAAAAAGAAGTATAACTTTAATAAAGTTGAAAGATCAAAGACAGGTGGTGGTAAAGCGGAGTTAAAAGAATTAACTCCGCTAGAAGAAAGAATTTTGGCCCTTATTGGGCTAGATGCAATTAATGGCCTTTCCGTCCCCGAGAGCTGCAGTTTCTCTGATGATCAGTCTGCCAGCCAGGAGTATTTATGTTCAGATATGCCGCATTCCAGCCGGGATATACCACATGCCAGCCAAGAAAGAATGTCGGAATATGTCGTGGTGAGTATAAGATTTCCTTCAACTTCTTTTTTATTACTATCAATTTTTACACAGTCTGTGTTTATAAAAGAATGGAAACTAGAGATTCTTATTACATAGTATTGCAGGTGTTAGGCAGTTTGCGAATGTTTGGTTATAACATATTTGTTATGTATTCAAAAAAATTTTTAAAACATGAAAATCGTGAAAAGTTGCTAAAATTATTTTTTATTGCATTTTGTTTCATGTTCTCTCACCATATTTAAATCGTAATGAAAAATTTTTTTTTACACCAAACATTTACAAAAAGAAAATTTTAATCATTCAAATATGTATGCAATTCAAAAATGGACAGTGAAAGTTGTAATTTCTATATTTATTAAAACTGATATTTTAAGATAAGGATGTACAACCTGTGACCTGCCAGCCATAAATGGCCTATGATGAAATAACATGTGGCCGGCAAATATTGTGAATTTATAACTGTGAAAAAATGCACTTTTTGTGCTTATGTTGCTAAAAAATCGTGAATTTTAGGCAGTTTGCTTGGGTAAATAAATTCCAAAAACTACTTAACAATCGCAAGTTTTGTTGTTTAGCCACAAAAAATTTGGGTTTTGTAGATCACACTGGGAAAAACCACAAATTTTGTCATATTCAAAAAATTGCACCTTTGTTTGATCTAGCCAGATAAAATCATGAGTATTGTTGATGATATGTTAAAAAATTGCTGATTTTGTTCATCAGATGCAGGGGAAAATGTCTGATTATCGTTCAAATTATACATAAACTTTGTTGATCAGATGCAAAAAAAAAAAAAAAGTCAATCAGACACGGAAAAGTGTAGATTTTGCCAAATGGGCACAAAAAACGACTGGAGTATGATGACTGGAGTAAGCAGGAAGGGACAATAGATAGCGAAAAAGAAAACAAAGACCAGGGTTCATACAGAGTTGGGAAGAAAAAATCCTAAGAGTACATAAAATCCAAGGAGTCCAAAAAATTTTAAGAACTTGTCACTTTTATTGTTATTTATGTGGCATGCACTTGCACAGCTCCAGTTCTGCAGGGATTCCACGAGTTACCCCCCATGCAAGGGGAGGAGGATTATCCGTGATCTTCAGACGAAATCGTCGCTTTCTTGTGTTTTTCAGACTAAATCAGCTATTTATCTGCGATATTTTAGCAAAATTGGCAATTTATAGTGATCTTATAGTGGAATCTTATATATGGATCTATAGTGGATCTTATAGTGATAATTTATAGTGGTGTTTTGTACCCACGTTTTATTTCTTTTGACTGACGACGACTGTTTACGACAGGTGCGGTGATTATGCTGATTTTTTTTTCAAAACTATTTTAATATTTGAGGCTGCGGCGATTACACCGGGTGCGGCGTGTCTTCCCTAAATTACGGTAGTTACTTGTTTTATTACTTAACTAAAATTAACAGTCATTAAAATGTTATGTTTTATTCCCTATAAACATTTAAAATCATATTCAAATAAAAAGGAAAGAAAACCATATGCTGAAGTGAAGCAGATTTCGTCAGAAGTCTGTGAGGCCCCATGAAAGTTCAGCTTTTCATTTGCTGAGATGTAATATGTTTGTTGATTGGACATTGAAATATTCCTAGTTTTGTTGACTGACTGGACTGTGAAAAAGTCATGAATTTTGTCGATCAGGAGGGGGAAATGCAGATTTTGTCAATGATGCATGAAAAAATTGGATTTTTGTTGATCTATTGCAGAACATCCATGAGTTTATCACAAATTTTAATTAAGCGAGAAAAATGCAAATTTCGTCAATCGGATAAATAGTCACTAGTTTTGTTGATCATGTTCTGAAAAATAGAAAATTTTGTCGGTTGGATGCAGAAATATCATGCATTTTATCGATCAAGCTCTGAAAACGCAAAAATTTAGTTGATTGGGTTTGTTGGATTACATCAAATATTCGGCATTCGCCCTATGCAGCCTAAAAGCCAAATATTCGGCTGGAACGAATATTTGGCTAGAGTATAAGAGTATTCGGCTTTATAAAAGTTATTTTTTAAATTTTTGAAAAAATTGTAATATGAGCTTCAAATTCGGAAATTTTTGGAGTAGGATCTATATTGAACCTGGAGTTATACAGTGAAAATTACCATACAAATTATAAATAAATAACAAAATAGAATTAAATTGTTATTTTAATTGTAATGTTTAGCTTTTTCAAGATTCCTGATCCATTGAGATTGCACTCACTAAAATATGCAGAATTTTAAGCTTAAAATATTGCAACAAAAATACAATTTTTTAGATTGATATACCTATAAGATCTATTTAAACAGTTAAAATTTTTAAATAAAATGCAGTAGTTTTAAATAATGAACGAAATAAATTCATAAGTCATTAATAAAAATACAAATAAAACAAATTAAAGACTTGATGTAACAAACACATATAACATATTTAATGTCTTGTGAATGTGACATATACTACCATCCAATTTTGCTGTTTAATATTACAATTGGGCGACAAAATAATCAAGAAGTACTGAATTTTCTTAAAGTGCAATACATGAAGAATAATATTTAAACATCTCAAGTAAATTTATTTAAATTAATTAGAATTTTAAATATGAGCTGTAAAAAGTATGCATAAATAATAAATATTAAAGAAATTTAAATATTTTATTCATATTCAATTTATTCAATTAAAAGATAATTAAGCTAAGTATAAATAAGTACACTGATTGAACTGTCTATTACATACATAAGTATATATTTTTTTTATTCATGAAGTTTTATTTTATTTTTTAGCCTAATGCAACAGAATTCGACGACACGTCTGATTTAGATGTAACAAATGTAGAAGTTGAAGTGCATCCTGGCAGCATTGTGGATATCCCAATTACTCCTTCAGCGAATGCAACTCCATCGGCTGGCAGACTCAACAGCCTGAAGAAAGGCACAATGAAAAGAACAAGAAACAGGGGGATTGTCTTGGGGGCGGAAAATTCAAGTAAACTAATACAGGCCCAACAGTCAACTGCCAATGGTTTGATGGCAGTTGCTGCTGCAATTGAAAAAAACATTGAGCAGCAAAAAACAATTATAGAATTACAAACGCAGCAGTTAGAGCTGGAAAAACGCAAGACTGCTGCGTTTGAAAACCTTGTCGTCCATATAATGGAAAATTTTCCTGAAAAATAAAAAATTTCAGTAATAAATACCTTGTTATTTTTTTAGTGATGTTGACACTAATGTTCCAATTAAATCTTTATAATAGAGTTCCTATGGGTCAGGAAAAAACATGGAAAACAGGAAATTGCAAAGAATTTTTTAAATATTTGAAAAAGTTGGTGAATTTTTGATCTACTAAACCCTTTAGAATCTCAATCATCTTAAAAAATTTTGAATTACTTATTCAGTCAATCTAAAATTTTTATAAAAATTATGCAAATTGTAAAATATGAAAAATTGCAAATTTATACCGCACTAAAGTTACTCTTTGTAGATAGTTTTGCAATAATATACAAGCTGAATTTTTATTGAGAAACATTGTTAATTTTTTTTTTTTTTTTTTTTTTTTTTTTCCTGCAGTAGGAGCTCTGTTATAGTTTGAATATATTTAATGCATAGTTTGAATTATCCAAACGTGGAATCATAAAACATTAACTATTAGTGATATTTTAAATTTCAGGCCAAATTTTTTTTACAATAGAGTATACAAGTGTATGAAGTTGTATAAAATTAATTATTGGAATTTAATTAATCAATCTACACGTGAAAGTTGAGCATGCTTTTAAGTAAAATTATATTATTACTGGTACTAAATATGCTTTATTTACGCAACACATAATTATTTATGGTAAAACATAATAAATATCTTATACATTTCAGGGCATCGGATCATCTTTGAAAATAAATTTACGGGGAAAAAATCTGCGTTTAGATCGTTACACAATTTGGACATTTGCTGATATATCATTTATATTTTGACATTGTTTTTTTATTTTTGTATTGGATGGCTGAAGTCCATCTCTACATTGGATTTTTAAAATTTTGGCTGTAGATATTTTTTAAAGTTACTTTCACTTTCAAAACCAGTTTTGAAAATTGATGTCATTATAAAAAGATATCTGCAAAATATTTAACCATAAGCTTACAGAATCTTTCCTGATGGGCACAAGGAGTCTTCAATAGGCCTCTTGAATAGTAGGTTTGAGTAGAATAATATAATTGGCTTTTTGGCTATGACCAACAGAGCTTTCTTCAATTAGGAAATAATTCAGCAAATGATGATACTGTTATAGTAATTTTTGTGAAATTTTCTTGGTTTTTCATAATTTTTTTTTTTAAACAAAAATTTATCTGTCATCAAACGATAAATAATGAATGTAGGTTATTAATTTTTTGGAGCATATATAAATTTATATCTATCAAAAAACATTAGAATGCACAATCATATTTTCAAAATTGAAGTGCATTCAATATGCAAACTAAAGGAAACAGTTTTAATTTTTTCCTTCTGTTTCTTTTAAGATTTGCTGGTGGTCTGAAAATTTTACATTTAAACTCATTTGACACACGACAAAAGTAATTACATTTCGATAGCTTTATACCTTGTTAAGGGGCCACTTCACTCGAATGAAAAGACCTGTTCGCTAATGCTAATCCTATGGAAGAAATTTATAAAGATATCTCGGTTGCATTTTAATAGTTTTAAATGATTATGCTCTGTGTAAGACGTGCTTGTTCATTGTGTTGGTTCTTAACTGAGAACAAGAAAACAAAAGATCAGTTTAATGTTTGGTTTTAAGTTTTGCAAAACACCGAAAGAAATTCATGTGGGGTTGTGCAAATTGAACATTCACAATACTCGCCAGATCTCAATCCTCCAGACTTCTATTTCCATGACTCCATTCTCTTTCAAAGAGATTTGATTTTATTATTATTGGTATTTACTTTTTTGTTTTTATTTTTTACTTTATAACAAAAATAATCAAATTTCATTAAGGATTCACATTCATTTCATTTAAAGTCCCCTTTTCCGAAACTCTACATTTTCTTTTCCCATAAAATTCAGTCTTTCAAACAACTTATTTTATTATTTTATTTTACCCACCTCGCATTACAATGTTAAATTAGCATTTGTTTCCAGGTCGATAAAAGTTTGCAATAACAAAAACAATGTAAAAACAGAAGCAAAAAAAAAAAAAAGCTTGCTAAATGTAACAAAACTGCTTCTGCTTGTGTTTACACTGGAAGTTCAATCTAGATATCTATATTATAAAGGACAAAAGTATCTGTGTAACGCATACGTCATTTTGAGAATGGAAACACTTTCAAATTTTAAATGAAATTTCGATATTGCAATTTTTGCTATTACAATTGTTTAAATTTCTGAACATTTCTTTTTTTTTTCTTTTATAATTTACGCGTTTCAGATTTTTGGACATAATTTCTATTTTTAACACCTCATTTCAGTAATAAGTATTATATATAGTGGGTTTAGGTCTTTTTTAATGCATAGAATTAAAACAATTGTTTTTTTTTTCTTTCTAAAAAAAAAAAAAAAGCGCAAATAGTTTTTTAGAAGAAATTTAATGACATTTTCTTTTTTTGTTTATAATTTATGAGTTTCAGATTATGAAATATAAATAATTTCTATTGTTTTTTAGAAGAAATCTAATGACATTTTCTTTCTTTATAATTTACAAGTTTCATATTATTGAATATAAATAATTTCTACTTTTAACACTTTATTTCAGCAACAAGCATTAGATATATTAGGTTTAAGTCATTTTTTTATGCATAGGCTTAAAATCAATATGCATTGGTGAACATATCTATTGCTCTAAAGAAAAAACTTTAAACATGTGAATTGATCAAAGATAAAATAGATTCAATATTTAGTATAAAATATTTTAATTCTTTTAATATTGCAGATTATTTAATGCAATTAATAATGTAACACAATGATCTTTTAAGTTTTTGCACAAGCTGTAAAAGAAATTTTTCTTTTGGGAGATTATCTTGAAAAATTAAAAACAAAGACTGGTTGCTAGTTATAGCATTTTAGTAAGAATTTTTTCTCTCTATCTACTGAATCTAACGACTAAAATGTTAACTTCAATTTGTCACTCAGAAAGAAAAAATCCTAAGAAGTATTTGTAATTTATTATTTGAATAATTGTGGAAAAGAATATTTACCAAACTACATCTAAATGTTTATTATTAGTAATCAAAAGATTGTTTATAAAGATTTACAGGGCATCAATAGTTCACTGTGATGAACAATCAAAACTTTCAACATAAGGCTATTTACTAAAACTGTTTAAATTGAAAAATGAATTTTTTAAATTTTCAGCATAAATTCAGTAATTATTAAATTTAAATTATTTTCAATGAAGCTACACTGCTTATAAACCAATAATGTCTGTTTTTATCAGTAAATATGCATGTATACATAATAAGAACGGATGTTTTAAAAAAAAACCCTGTTTAAACCAAAAAAACCGTTTTTTTTGGGGGGGGGGGGGGTTTAAAAAAAACCTGGTTTTTTTCCAACCCTGCTTTTTGGTGTAAATCGCTCAACAGATGACGCTGCTATGCTGCATTATTCATGATTATCGCAATACCTCTATCTCAAGAACTAAAGGACAATTTTTTATCAAACTACAGCTTCAGACGGTTCCTGATATATATTAATGTTGTTTAGTTTTTGGTGTAAATTGCCCTATAGGTGGCACTACTATGCGGCATTTTTCAAGATTTTGTTACAGCTGACTAATTGAATTTTTTTTGCAAGGTGTTGAATCTAAAATTGACCTCCCATTTTACCTCTATAATGTACAGTAATGTTGCAAAAACAGGGCAGTTTGCATTAGAAAAGTACAAATGAGTAAAAATCTAACAGTCAATAAATCCTATGCCATTTTTTAGTTGCAGACCTGAGTAAGCCAAACTAAAACAGGGTGGCTACAGAATCTGGAAATCAGGGAAATTTTTCTCTGCAAAAATATTTTTGTTTTCACCTTACCAACAACATTGATTTAGTACCAAACAGGCTACATTTAAACCAATAATAAGATGTGATAAAGAAACAAAGCCATATTGCTGCCAAGCGGCTTCTGTCTGCATCAAAGCTAAATTGTCTCAAACTTAGTTCATTCTCAAACTTTTGACGAAATTCATCAGTCTTAGCAATTTTTTGATGAAATTTGCACGTTTTTCACGATTTCTTGTCAAAATGTACCACTTTTTCGAGAGTTCTTGACAAAATTTGCAAGTTTTTCACAATTTTTTTGACAATCTGCATTTTAAGCTATTGCATAGCTTTTATCGCGGCCTTTGAGCGCAGCGACCGAATCCAAAAATTCCGTAACGAGAAAAATCCTAACACATCCGTAACGAAAAAAACCTAACACTCGGCTAACCACGTTTCAGTTCGGCAGACTTCAGCGTGGTATCTTTCAGTAGACTTCGGCAGACATTGACGCGGTATTTTTCAGATATTTAGAGGATATCAAGTCTCAAATTTATGTTTCTTATTTCAGTTACCATAAACCTATAGTTTCAATGATAAATTCCTGATTAACCTACATGTATTGTAAGATAATAAAATTATTTAAAACAATATTAATTTCTTATTTATTCAATAAAAGAAAAAAAAAATTGTTTTCTTATTGGTCATCACGCTCAAAAAGTGTAACTTGAATTAATATCAAAAAAAAAAAAAAAAAAAAAAAACCTGCATTAATAAAAAATATATAAAAAATTATAGCTGCATAAGTTGATAAAAAATGCTATGCAATAGCTTTACCGCGGCAGTCCCCGAGTGCCACATGTATTTTTTTTTTTTCACAAATTTTGTTTTTTGAGATTTTTTTTTACAAAATTTGCACTTTTTGCAGGTTTTTTTTTTATTCATTTTGTATGTTTTTCATGATGTTTAGATGAAATTTGAATGTTTTTCGTGATATTAAGATAAAATTTGCACATTTTTTGCAACCTTTTGACTAAATTCTTGCTTTTTCCCGAACAGCAATAATTTCTTTAATCTAGTATTATTTACTTAAAAACTATACTTATGTAAATGGATTGCATAATTTATTTCATTCCAAACTGCAGACATATTGGCTCAGGTTTTTTAATTAAGTCAATCGGTAGTTAAACATGTAACTGAAAAATCATTTCAACAGATATGATGTAACAAACAATAGCGTTTAATAAAAATTCTTAGGCTGTTAAAAAAAAACTCTTTTAAAAGCAGGTTTTGCTACTTTCTTTTTATTTTGTAATATAAAGTGAAAATAATTTTCTTTTAATAAAAGTAAATGGGAAAAAATGTTAATTATTTAATATTTTCTAAGAAAATATAATTTATTTGGGAGAAACAATCATGAAAAATCAATTTTTCCATTTTTTCCCCAAAAAAAAACACCGGTAAAAAACCAGTTTTTTTCCGCCGCTAATATTTTTCCAGAAAATTTACATCTCTACGCTGGATATCTGTATCCAGCAAAATCAATATCTCGTGCTCCCTTAATAATAATGTTCCAAAGTAGACTGTTGTGTAATGAACTTCAGCTGATAAAAAAGTTCTAACGAAACATTAAATTGAAATACTTTTCAAAGTACATCACATTTTTTTTTTTTTTTAAAGGATATTCTGCTTTAGGGGAATAGTGTGGAAATTAGATATCCAAATAATAATGAAAGAACGAAAAATTTTAAAACATTCAATGTTCAGCAATATTCAAATTTAGAATCAATCAATACAAAATGTTTTCTTAACCTGCAAGATGATCGCTAGTCCATAATTAATGACATACAATGCAAGATCGTGGTATACATAATTAAGTATAGACCACCATTTTTTTTGGCGGGGGGCAATTGCCGTACAAAGATGATTCATTCCATGTGATGTTTTAAAAGTTTTTAACTGACCTCTTATGGCATAGATTGCAGGTAGACATTTGCTTGAAATTATCTCGCTAAAGCTAAATTGGCTATTGGGTTTTAAGTATCTTTGGACATTTAGGGAATTAAATTTTTTAGCACTGTTCAGATATCGAGTTTCCACACTTTATTCTAGACTAGTATAAAACTGCTATCAAAAATAGCAGAATTTTGATCTGCGATTCATTTTCCCAAAACTTCATACAAACAGAATGAATATTTTATTAACGAGTTATTAAGACTAATAGACTAAGTAAAAATCATTATAAGATAAAAATCAAAGCAGGACTTGTTTCGAGCTAAACCAAAGCAGCTCGTCATCAACTAAAATAGACAGGTGTACATAAGAGACTAAGTCAAAGATGAACAGTTCATGTTTGACTTCATGCCGTGAAGGACATGTCTCCTTCAGGTGATGACAAGCTGCATTGTTTTAGCTCAAAATGCATCCTGCTATTTATGTTATAGTGATTTATATTAAGTCTTTACATTAAGTCTGTTATTATTATTAATTATCACCAGTATATTTGGTGTTTTTTTTGCTGAATTATTACAAATTAAATATCAACAAATAAAGTGTTATTCAAATGTAATAAGATCTTTTTATCCATGAATAATTCATAACACATTTTTAAAATTAAAAACTTTATTCTATAACAGTAAAAGGTCTAATAAATTAATCAGCAGGTGTATTAAAAGGTAGATCTTCATCATCTATGTCAACCTCAATTGTTAATTGATTGTTGACACAGATGTTATGAAGGATTGCACAGGCATTAACAATTAGTCCAGCCACCTCTGGTTCATAATGCAAGACTCTGTGGCGTAACAGACATCTGAACCTGGACTTCAAAACGCCATTCACTCGTTCAATAACGCACCGTCCTCTGGCATGTGCCGCATTGTAATTCCTCTCTTGAGGACTTTGGGGATTGGAAAATGGTGTGTGTAACCACTGCTCCCAAGGATAACCACTATCTCCTGAAAGAGAAGGGAAAACAATTTGTAAGTTCCATGAAATTAAAAATTAATAATGCTATAAAAATAAAGACTAAATCAAAACCCATATGAAATCATTAATTTTGAACTTGCTACCAGTTAGAAAGTATTTGTTACTCATTACTGTTCAGAAATCTGATATTAACAGTCATTGTACATACTACAAAACTATATATACTGTACAGAAGAGTCTTTGGAAGAATTTGCATCTGTTATGTGCTGCCGACTATATGTAAAACATACATTTAATGAAATTTCTAAGTTTAATTTTAAAAGAATGCAAACAAAATATTAAAATGCAACGTATGATTGACATATACGATTAAGGAGTCTTATTTATAAGTAACGATTCAATACTTTGTATCTTACAGAATATACCCATTTACTTAGTAACAAATAGGTGCAATTTGCAACAGTTCTAAAAATTAACATAATCTCAAAAATGTATAAAAGAAATATTTTTCGCAGAATATAAAGTTGAAAACTCTTGACAAAGTAGCTGACACTACATTATTACTGGAACCATTTCTCTAGATGAGCCAAATTATTACATGAGCTGCACAAATAAAATAAATTTGGCCTTATTTGGCTAGTGTATTTATTCTTAAATCTTTTGTCCAAGTTTTAGAAAAACAATATAATTTACACAATAAATCACACAGATAATTTTGGATAAACAAAAGCTTTCCACAAACTATATTTAAAATCAATACAAACTATATATACAAAACAAATTATATTTACCTAATAACCAGCCATTCCCATGGATATAATTTTTTGACACGAAACATTTTCTGAGATTGCAAGATTTCCATATGTATGCATCATGGCTGCATCCAGGGAAGCGGGGTACTACATCCAATATTCTTTGATGCATATCACAAACCTAAACAACAATTTTTATTATAAGACTTTTTTTTATAAAATGTTATTACAGCTTCCATATATTACTTTTTGCTTTAAAAAAGAAAAATTCTTGTTTTTAAAACTTTTAGAAAATTTTATTGGTCTGTGTTCTAAATATATTTTTGCGGCTCATATGCAAATCTTTATGGGGGAAAAAAATAAAAATTTTAGATAAAAGGTTTAAAGAAGTTAATTTTTAGTGAATGTTTAGTTTTAATTTGTGTTACATAATTTTACTACTAGAGATGCACCGGATGTGGATTTTTGCAGGATACCAGATAACAGATATCCGGTACAAAATTTTACCGAATTTCCGGTATCCGGCCGAATAATTTCTCATTAAGTTTTAATAATATTATAATGTTTTAATAATATTTCAATTTTATGCTTGTTTAAAGAAAAAAAAATTGTTATTTTATATTATGCAAGTATTAATAGATTTTAATTCACTTACTAAGTCAAAGTTACTTAAAAACAAATGCATAGTAATAATTAAATATTGAAATGTAATATTATTTTGCCTTTTCAATTTTACTTATAAAACTTCTAACTTTACATACATAGTTTTTTCTACCTTTTCTCTTGTCTCTATAACCAGATTTAGGTAGTGTCTTGATGTTTTTTAGATGCATTGTATCAATCAACTTTTTTACATTGGTAAATGACATCTTTGGTTTCATTTTGTTCAAAATTTAAGTAAAAAGTTAGGGGGTCAATTTATACACAGATTTTCTTTTTTTGCAAATTTTGCATTGGAAAGTTTGGAGCTTGACTTAAACACAAGCATATATGGTACATAATTTAATTTTACTTACTATTTGAATGTTCAATGAATGCCAACCTTTTCTATTCACATAATTCTTTTCATTATGAAACCCATCATCCGACGGAGCAAGAATGGATACATGTGTGCAGTCTACTGCCCCAAGCACACCAGAAATACCACAATATTCAAAAAACTCTTGTTTAACACAATCTTGTTCTCTGAAATTGAAAAATCAACAAAATATTTTTAAGTTTCTGTTTTGAGATAAGCAAGAATATCTCTAAATATAACAAACAAGTTCAATAATTGGAAAACAAATTTCACATTACTTATAACAGATATAAACAATAGCTTAAATTTAAACAAAATAGCTATTTGCTTCTATATAGTGCTTTTTTAGCAAGATACATAGTTTAATTTCACTTCAAACTGTCTAAGAGAAAAAAAAAAGGTGGAATCTGAGTGTCTGTTCTTTAATGACCTACTCTTTTGTTCAAAAATGGGACAGACTGACTCTGCAGCCCTGTTTAAGATACCATTTGTACAGTCCAAAATAATAAAAAATTAAATACATTTATTTTATGTTTTGCAATGCAAAAAAGTAAAAGAAAAAAATCCCAAGATATTATCAAAAAAAAAAAAAAAAAAAAAAAAAAAAACTGAGTATTCATGTATTATCAAAATTTATATAAAAAGATTTTTTTTTCTGTGTTATCTTTTTTTTAATTTATCACTTTGTTAATATTAATCCATAACTGAAACTAAAAAAAGTACATAAATAAACCTTTGAGTCTGAAAAGATTAAAATATTGTTGCAAATAAAGGCACTATGGATGAGGCAGACAATCATTAACCTGTTTGAGTCTGATAAAAAAGATTTTATTAAAGTTGGGATAAAAGGTAGAACAAATATTAATCCTGTATTACATTACAAAAATTATGAGGGATTAGTGGTCTAGGTAAAAATTAAGCTTTTTTTTTTTTTTAATGACATGATCAGTGGTGGGTAAATACACCATTTTACTCGCCACTGGCAAGTGAATTTCTGTCAAAGCGAGTGAATTTTTAAGTAGTCTTGAAAGATTTTAAACTATACAGATGTACCAAAAACTTGACTACTTAGCTTTAGTTTGCAACTTTTCAAAGTATTATAATGTAAATACGGATGGAAGTTCTATCCTTACTTTTTGTATGTGTAATTGTATATTATACTCTTTGTATATTGTATGAGTAATAAGATGTACATATTTCATAATTTTATAGGAGAAAGAAAACTTATTAAAATGCATTGTAGTAATAGTGAGTAATCATTTTTACAATCGTTTAAATTTTTTCATAACGATTTTCAATCGCATGTTATATTTTTCTGAAGAGTAAAATAAATCCTTGGCTGGTAAGATTGTCAGAAAATTCCTCACCCCTGGACATGATATAATGATAATATTCAAAATCATTCCCTTTAGCAAATAAAAGCTCAAGTCAGTTATTCTAAACTAATAATTCTCTTCATACAATTCGCAGGAGATGAGTTTGTGACAGGTTATTTTAACAAACTGGAATTCAGGGCTAAGTTAATATTTTCAACTTTGTGACAATGGAAGTAACTTTTTTGAAGAAAGTAAAGATTAAGTATTTTTCCATTGGGCATATCAGTCAATATGCTAGCAGAAAATTAACAAAACAAATCATTGGATACAGGGTTGCTTTTGCAGCAATTACATTAAAGCAGCAGAAAACACATCTATAAACATTGCATGCCAATAAAAAAGAAAAAAGACACTGAATGCAGATAATTTGCTGTATACCAATCTGTTATTAAAAACCATCATTGAATGCAGAAATCTTTAAAATAAATGGCAATTTCATGCCGCTTGCTTACATTTAAGTTTTTGTATGTTGTCTTAATAAAATATTCATAATATTTTTATTTTGTTTAATATTCTTATTCTTGGTTACATTTGACACTACTTTAATGGCTTGAAAGGTTCTGTGCTAATAAAAAAGTGCAGAAAATTAAATTTAAAAAAGAAAAATTATTTTAGCATGAAAACAACAATTTGAAATAAGTATTTTAGGTACTTCTAGGTTATCCCGTCGACCAATTTCTCCAAATTATACAAATCTGCAAACTAATAGCCAAATTATACATGTTGACATAATTTTTATTTTAAATAGCGAAAAAACAATTAGTAGAATATTAATAAAAATATTAATAAAAAGTCGAAATAAAAATCAATGACATTTTAAAAACGCGAATCGCATTTAATGGCATTGAATGTGACATTCACGATCAACCATTATTGGCATTTAATCTTCTAGTTTGGTGATAATTTCTTGGTCGACAGGATAACCTAGAAGTACCGTATTTTATAGTGGTGTACCGAGTAGTACTTTGGCCGAGTAGCCGAGTAGTTGTGTAATAAGAAAATAAAACACTGATGTGCGCATAATATTAGCTTAGGCATACATATATCTATACCTGTGTGTATGTGTACATATATAATATACATATATAGTATAAATAAATTAACTCATTAAATTTGAAATTTATTTGGGCACCTTTTAAAGACAATCTTTGGCAGTTCAAAACCAATAAAAAAGGGGAATTGATACATAAAAAGTACAATTATTAACCAATATAAAACTAAAATATTCTTTAACCATCCAATGTATTCCGACCATAAAAATCTGTCTATCAAAAATGAAAATGTTTATTGGTTACTGTAACAATTCAATTCACTAAATAATGCAAAACATTTCATATTTATTTTGCAACTGTCTGTACTTTATTTTCTTTGATTAAAAAAAAAAAAAAAAAAAAAAATGGCTTTGCTGTTTCTTTTTATTTGAAAAGATTAAATTATATTATTTTAAATTTATTACTTTTTAAATATCTCAGTAAAAAACTAACCTTTTTCAATGAAAATTATAAATGTGTGAATTAAGAATGCCTTAAAAAGAAAGCTCTAGAATTGATGAGTTAGATAATCCAATACTTGAAAATTCACCAAAGAAACAAAAAATACATCATGAGAATGCTAATGTAGACAAACCAGAAGAGAATGCCAGCAAAAAGTTCATCTATTTTCTGGGAATGTTTTGAGGAAATTGCGAATGAGCAAAAAAATTGTGGCACTAGTACTTGTTTAAAATCTCCGCATGAAGAATTGGTACAAAAAATGATACAAGCTTTCTTAACAGAAGACTTATGTAAAACTGACACTCCATTTGCATAGTGGGGGGGGGGAGAACTTTTCCGAATATGTGCAAATTTTGCAAAATACTCTGATGTGGATCTTTAACAACTGTTTATTCTGAATGTATATTTTCCGAGACAGGCCAAATTTATAGTAGTAAAACAAATGCCCTGTCTACTGATAATGTAGAATGTTTGGTGTTTTTGCTCCATAATTTGGAATATAATAAATTTAATAGTTATTTTTTTATTGCATTTATCACATTTTCAGTTTCTTTATCCAAAATAAGTCTTTTCTGTTTTCCTATATACCAAAAAATTATTTTTATTTGTATAAATGTAAAAATTTATGAGGATTTTTGTTCTTAACTTTTTCTATATTTTGCAGACATTGTTAAATACAGATTAAAATAGTTTTATGAATTACTAAATATATTATACATTGATATTCAAATAACTTTTTGCAGATCAGTTATAAATTTATATGCTTAAAAAATGAAATTCTTACAACTACTCGGCCAAAATTTGGCCGAATACCGAGTACTCGGCAAATTGGCCGAGTATTTACCGAGTACTCGGTACAGCTGTAGTATTTTATTATTAGTCATAAAATAAGAGAACATGCTTAATCAAACCTTCTTTCAGTAGGAAATTTTATATATTTCCTCAACAAATATTTGTTCATAGCTTGAACAACCTGCCTGATGCAGTTGCTGGCACTCTGCTGCGATATCGAAATAAAATATTCATTGCCAACACCCAGCTGGTATGACCCACTTGCAAAAAAATTCAAGGAACACAAAACCTGTAATGATATGTCATAACAGAAAGTTTATATTAACATTGTAGCATGAATTTTCATTTCATAATGAATAAAAAATTAAAGTAAATATTTAAAGTAAAATTACTAGAACAAGATAAATTGTCGAGTTGAATTCAATTGTAGATTTTTGTATCAAATTTTGAAATTTTTTTATGCACTACTTTTGTAGCACTGGCCAAAAAAGAAAAAATATGTATGATTTGTATAATATAGGATTAAACTAAGTGATATAGGAATATAGTGGTGACTCTAGACTGATTTTGGAGAATGCAGTGCTGAGCGGCCCTTTTTAATTACTTTATGTGCCTGATAGGCCCTTACTACTTTATGTATCCAAACAAATACTGTGATTTTTTTCCACTTCATTTCTTTTTCTGTTATCAGGAGGATAAAGACTCACAAAATATGTCCATTGAGGTAGGAAATAAGTCATATATTTCATCATATGTTACTACAGTAGAACCTCGATCCATCGTTTTTTAATGGGTGCAAGAAAAAAACAATACGGGAAAACAATCAATGCGGATTAACTTCAAAACATAAAAAAACACAGTGATTATGCATTACTAAAGCATGCAATGTATACAGTATTCTAATAAATGATAATTTGTTGCTTACAAAACTGTAAAAAGAAAATTGATGTTTATTTTAAGAAATGAATTATTTTGTTTGATTTTTTTTTATTATTTTTAAATCAAAAAATTATTTTTTAATATATACGGCATTTTTGTTATTTTATATTTTTATTATATTTTTTGTTATTTCATATGCATGTATGAAAGTTCATAGTTTCAAATCCCGTAATTGCGTCAAGCAGAGCTGGCACTGATATCTCAGCTCCATGGGCATGAACGTTATTTTCTGCTTTTTCGCCATATTTTCATGTTTTGCATTATCACACATTTCTCCTATGTTTAGGGTAGGGGTGCACAACCTTTTCAAGAGAAGTGCCACTTACAAATATTTCTTTGTAGTCGAGGGCCATGTCAATAACATGGAGAGAATTCAATTATGAAGGTGATCTGTGGCCTATAATCAGATAAAAAATACCTTTTCAGAGGGAAGTGGGGGAGATACCCCTTTAGGTTTGCTTAACCAGTGAAAATATCCAATTTAGTTGGTAAGGATATATCAGCAGTTTTTACGTTTGTATGTATAACAGATGTAGCAAGGATTATTCTTAAGATGTAAAAGTACCCCTTGACTTTATTCAAGAGAGTACATTTTGTTTTATTAAAAGTACTAAAACACAAAGATAAGGGCTAGTGCTGAAAAAAGTGTAAACTTTATCTCCTTCAGGGAAGGAGCCGATCAGCAAGATTTTTCCATGACTCATCACTGAAATTTCTGATTTTGCAACACCCAGTCAACAAAATTTGCAGCTTTCCATTCCTGATCAACCAAATTTGTGCTTTTTACAAAAGTAATCGATAAAATTCGCAATTTTTAAGAAACTAATCGAGAAAACTCAATCTCGTGCCTGATCACCAAAATTTGTGATCCTTACAAAACCAATCGAGAAAATTCGTGATTTTTACGAAATTGATCGACAAAACTTACAATATCAATGGACGAAATTTGCGATTTTTACAAAGCTTATCGATGAAATTCGTGTTTTTTATGAAGGCGATCGACAAAATTCGCGATTTTCACGAAACTGACGAAATTCGCAACATTTCTTCACATGATCAATAAAGTTCACAAATTTTCTGTGGATGATCGACAAAATATCGATTTTTATGAAGCCGATTGACGAAATTTGTGATTTTTACTAAACCAATTGATGAAATTTGCGATATTTTTAAAACTGATCTGCGAAATTCGCAATTTTTATGCAGTGATCCACAAAATTATCAATTTTCGAAGCCGATGGACAAAATTTGGGATGTTTACAATGATGATTGGCGAAATTTGCAATTTTTTTTCTCATGATCAACGAAATTTGCGATTTTTACGAGTCGATTGAGAAAACCCACAAATTTTCAGCACCTGGTCAGCAAAATTAGCAATTTTTTACGAAGTTAATCGGCAAATTCTAAAGTTTTCAAGGCTGTTCGATGAAATTCGCGATTTTTTTTTACCTGTTCGACAAAATTCGTCATTTTTTCGAACATGATCAATCAAATTTGCGAATTTTACGAAGCAGATCGCCAAAATTCTCGATTTCTACGAAGCTGATCGATGAAATTTTCATTTTTTTCTTGCATGATTGATAAAATTCGTAATTTTTAAAACTTTATTGACGAACGTAATTTTCTTTGCCTGATTGACTAAATTTCTTATTTTCCGCGTGAGACAGACAAAATTTGCGATAGTTCAATGTTCAACCAGTGAAATTTGCAATTTTTCCCAATTAATTCGGAACCCAATTAATAAAACTTGCTATTTTTCCACGTTCGATTGACTAAATTTGTGCTTTTCCCGTCTTTAACTGATGAAATCTGCATTTTTTGACTCCCAATCAACAAAATTCGCAATTTTTAATTAAATTTGACAAAATTGCATTATTTTGCACGGCAAGATTAAATTCGCGATTTGTCATATGGATT
Source organism: Maratus speculifer (assembly GCA_964019185.1). Taxonomy (NCBI): domain Eukaryota; kingdom Metazoa; phylum Arthropoda; class Arachnida; order Araneae; family Salticidae; genus Maratus; species Maratus speculifer. Next base: position 15,106 of record CAXHSM010001356.1, on the reverse strand, counting down.
TGCATGACTGTCAATTTCATTTCGGTGAGGTGAAAAATGTTGATGAATGCAGGAAAACGAATTTTTGAAGAACTATGCTTGCGGATTTCGTTAACATTATTTAAATATAATTTGTGCAGGGACCATAAAAATAAAACGATCAATGTGGGAAAATGATGGATGCGAGAATGATAGATCAGGATTTCAATGTATTGTTTTTCCCACGATTTCAAGATGTTATGGTAGAAAAAAGCAGTCAAGAAAATGGATCACTTATGAGCAGGGGCAAAACTAAGGAGGAGAGGGTGAAGATTTTGTTTGTCTATTTTTTCTGTTTTCAAGGTTTTTATGAATTCAAATGCGACAAAGCTCATTAGTCAGTATTTGAAATGTAATAAAATTATTTTTATAAATTTAATTTGCATAGGGAAGGGAGGTGCCAAAATCCATGTTTGTACTGAATGATGAAAAAAAAAAAAAAAAAAAAAAAGACTAGTTATGGAGCTGCTCATAAGTTTTCTGGTTGACATAATTAAAAATGTGTGTGTGTGTGAGGTTGTAGGTGCATGCTAGAAAAACTGCCTATATGGTAAAATTCTCATAAAATTCCTTCACTTTAAATAAAGATTTTGAAGTAGTGTAATTCAATTAAAAAATGTAAAAAAAACTATAGAAATTAATCAGATTAACTTCGGTAAATTTCATTATTTAAACCAATGTGTCATACTGTGTTGCAGTTATTGGAAGCATGGTGATGCAACTGTTTAATATACTAACAACTTTGGATATTACAGAATGCTTACTTGTTACATATATATGTTGAAACATTAATAATTTCTCATATTAAGCTATTTCATTAATTTGCAGTATGTACTATTGTATTGCAGTTTCTGGTAATAAAAAGTATAGATGGTAAAATATCTACCATGTGATTATCGAGGTGACCAAAATACTATCGCCAAACTATGAGATTAAATGCCAATAATGAATGATCATAATAGTTGCATTCATCTTGACATTAAACATAAAAGTTTTTGTTATGTCATAATTGATTTAAATTACTTTTTATTTGTATTTTTATCAATGTTTTACCAATTTGTTTTTTCATTATTTATAATAAAAAGTACATAAATTTGCATAATTTGGAGAAATCAGTCGAAAGGATAATCAAGTAGTACCTAAAATATGTGCATTTTCTAAAAGCAATTGTGATACTTTTCTGATAGCCAGGTGTTAGTATTATATATACACTGCTAGAAATAAACAATAAAACTAGTTTATTGCAAATTGCATTTTTCCCCCCCTCGATGAAAGTTTGATTTTTAAATTTTTGGATAAGGCAAGTTTTGAAACTTATGTTGTCATGTTTGAAATTTCTATAGCATGTTTCTTATTGAAAACAAAGTATGTAGTACTTAGGGGCTGTGCACATATAATGTTAACATTTTAGGGAGGAGGGGGAAGTCTGGCACATGATATCGAAAGGTATCTCTAGGGGGAGGGGGGTTGCCTTATGATATAGATATTTTTGACCCAATCAGAATTGTCTCTTTTTATTTGTAACATGGTCTTTTCTTCTAAATAGTATGTCTTTTTTTTTTATTATTCTGTTATCTATTTTTATGAAAATACAAAATTATTATTAAAATCGCTAAATTATTATAAAATTATAAAATTTTAAAATATGGTGTACTCCATTGTTGGCATTCCTATTCATCTTCATATATGTGCATGCATATAAAATCGAGAAAACATATGTGAAGTATATTTGTAATGAAGCTTGTGTTTACAAATAAAAAAGAATGTTGTCTACTTGTTTTGTTGATAAAAGTTTCTATCTACCCCCATTTCCACACCCTTTCTCCATTCAGGGAGCAAATTCAAGAAGACTTGAATGCATTATGTTACAAAATGCGATTGTAAAATACTTTTAAATAGTAACTATTTTTTAAAAGTTTTATTTGAATAAAGAGATATTTTATTAACTTCTCTTCATTTGAATCTATAAAATATGCAAAAAATAAATTTAACCAATTCTGTATATTACTCCAAAGAAAAAATATATATATACATTTTGATAATGACACTATTATTGAGGGGGGGGGGGGGGAGGTGGTTCGAAAGATAACTTATGCTATCGAAAAGAGTGGAGGGGGTACATAATTATCAAAATGTTGATAACGTTATATATGCCCCTTATACTTTATTTACATGACCGCTTAAAAGAATTCCATTATCTATCTAAAATTTAAATACTGATCTTATGATATTAACAATAAATAATTTAAATTTCAAAAATATTTCATTAATCATCGTTATTCTAAGTTAAAATTTATTAGAAAATTTGGATTAATTAATATGCTATCATAAATTATGGCTCTAAATACAGTCATAAAAACATTTATTAGCTATTGTTTTTTTTTGTGGCGTATTTATTACTTGAAGATAGGGTGCCCATTACTGGAATTTGCTGTTATTAACAATTAAATTTTAATAAATATTGAGAAATTAGAGTATCAGAATGGTTAAATATTGTTGAAAAATTAAAATAACATTGAAAAAACTGGAATAAAATAACTATTAATTAAAAATTATGAAGGGTATAAATTACTGGCACATATACCTTATGTATCAACATTTACTTTACATATATATATAGTTTAAACACATACATACATATTTATATACATGGCTAGTTCCATGGGTTTTGTAGTGTAAGTCACATTACCTTATAATTGCTATGCTTATTTGCCACCGTTATTTTTGAAAAGTCTGCTTGGCCTTATTCAATTAATGAAAATGTGCCGATAAAACAAATCACATTTTTTTCGTACTAAAACACTGGTAGCCAAAAATCGTAGCCTGTGACTTACACTACAAGTACTCATGGAAATAGCCACATATGAATATAATATAACACTGGCACTCAGCTAACAGAAAAGTATTCAAATTGCAATATATTTAAAAAGTTTAGACGTAAAAAGTTGTTTATTATTCTAAAATTGAAGTGTTGTTTGGAGCGATTAAAAAAATAAACAAACAATGTGGCATATTCTATAGAACTATAGTAAAAAGTAATTTTAGTTTAGAGAAAAGTATACATAAACATATAATTTAATGTTTCGATTAATAACTAAAACACATTATTGCTTAACATCTTAACATTTTTAAAACAGGAAAAAAACTACGTACCTTTGTTTCTGCAGAAATCACGTCTTGTCTAGTTGTTCTCGGTTCTAGAAAAGGCTTTAATTCTTTAATTAGTTGCTTCGTCAAGGTTTTGTTGAGTCTGAAATTTTTAACAAAATCAGACTCGCTCATATTTTCAAAACAATTCACTCTTGGCGGCCGAATAATTCGGGGAATTCTTTCATTTTCCTGAATTAATGCTAACGCTAATATTGCCGCCATCTTGTCGTATTGCCAATTTCACTGACTTTTTTGTGGTCGAAATTTTTCAGCGCTTTTCCGACCGCTAAATTCGATACGAGGCTGTTCCTTCCGACGCGAATTCACTTCCGATGACATCATGGTAGCGTTTTTGCTGGACTTCTCGGAACAGGACGTGTCATCGAAAAACTTCCGAGAATGATCGTATTTCGATCTCTTTGTGGTAGGCCCCTAAGATCGAATCAGACCATGAGGAGAAGCAATGGCGGATCTAAGGGGGGGGGGGGGTGCGAAAGGGCGATCACCCCCCCCCCTTAGATCTGTTAGCCACATACCCATATTTTTCTTATCAATTGTATTCAATATATATTTTTTATTTAATCAAATACAATATCCACTAAGTTTTTATTTATTACTTACCTTTTCCATCGATGCAGCTGTTTCTTTTATTTAATTTGCAGACGGAGAAATATTTATTTTAAACCATCGTGTTTCGTTCCTATCGGATCTCATTGTTGATGTTTTCCACGCAGAGTTCGCCGTAAATTTGTTTAGACTGCACGGTAGCGTGAATCATCGACAGGCGGCGTGACTGATGTTTTTCTCCGCGGAGCTTGCTTTGAGATCGGCACGCGCCTATGCTAATGATCTCGGCACGTGCATTGGAGAAGGTGGGAGTTTCCCACTTCCGGTCTAAGGTGCGGTCCAGTCCGGCTGATCTGCGAGGGAGTATAAATAAGAGACGGTGGTGTTTGCTTGCAGGTGGATAGATGATTGATTTGCTGTGTCTGTTTATCTTGTCGGAAGCTCGTGTAGTTATGCTTTTGCTAGTGATAAGGAGTTAATATGATGGTCGTCCGTTTGTTTTTAATACATTATGAGGTCTGAAGGGGAATGCAGTAAATACGGTGAAGATGATTTTTAACTTTGTTTACTTTTTCTTCAACTTACGTCTTTCAAGTACTTTCTTTATTTAAAGTTAATTATTCTGAAATGAGCACTGGAGGGAGGTTTTTAATTATTTATTTGTTAAGCCAATTATTGTTTTTAGTTATAGAATTATATTGATAAGTTATTTATTTGAATGATATTTTTAGACATCGTTATTTTTAAATATGAAAAAGATTTTAAATAAAAGTTGAGTTTTAAATTAATTCACTTGTCATCATTCTGTCTAATTTTTTACACCTACTGCTTAATTACAAATTGAAACATTATTTCTCTTTTACACACTTTAGGGTCTTTGCTTCTGCTGTTGCAATTTTACTTTGCTCCATATTAGGAAGTATTAGAATAAGTGCTTTGATTTAATTTAGCACTAGTTATGTGAGTAGACTCACATAACATTTTTGGTTATGGGCTCTAAGACCCATGTAATTTTATTTTTGGCAATGCCTTTAATGCAGTAAGGTGTTTTTAACTACGGCCCAATAAGAATTAAGAGATAGTTTTATTAGGGGGGGCCGTTAGTTTTTAAAATGATGAGTTTTTTTTTTTGTTTTTGAAGTAATTTATATTATAAAAGATAATTTTTTTTGAAGATTTTTAATAAAATACGTTTTTAATTACATAAAATTTTGGCTGGCCCAATTTTTTTTAAATTTTTAGGTTTTTATATTTAATTTTATCAAAATGATGCAAAATCAAATTCAGAAATTAAATTCTAGTAATTATGCTAATTGGCAGTCCGATATGAAATATTTGTTAATGGAAAGAAATGTTTGGGATATAGTGGCAGAAATTGAGAAACCTCCTGTGCTCAATGAAAGTAGCAGTGCTCTAAGTGAGAAAAGTACAACAAGTACTGGATGTGTCACTGATAAAGAGGTAAAAGAATTTAAAGTTCGTCAGAAATTGGCTCTTTCAATGATATATTTAAATGTCGAGCCTGATTTTCGAAAAATAATAGAAAATTGTGATGATCCTGTTTCTGCCTGGTGCTGTTTACGCACTCATTTCTACCCTGATACTAGAAGTAGACACATACAGGTCTTTACCGAGCTGTGTGAATGCAAAATGGCCAATAGTGAGAGCATAAATTTGTATGCGTCTCGATTACTAAGAGTAGCAAATCAGTTAAAATCCATTAATAAAGATTTTGATGATACGTACGTCACTTTTCAATTATTGAGATTTTTACCTCCTAAATTTGATTCTATAGTACAGACAATACTTAGATGGAAAGACGATGAGTTTATTTTTAAAGATGTGGTGACAGCACTTGTGGCGGAGGAAACTAGAATCCAAGTTCGAGAGCACGATCATAGAAAAGTGTATCCAGAGGCACAGTCAGTCCAGTATCAGAAGAGATCAAGAAGAAAAATGGTGTGTCATTTTTGTAAAAAGCCAAATCGCGTCAAGAGTCAGTGTCATCTATTTTTGCAAAATATGCCTTCATATAGCAGGGACAAGTCCCCATCAGCCCAGTTTTCGTCGTGCCGAGGCTCCTCACCTGTCAGATCTTCTAGCCCTGGAGATAAGAGGTTTCCACTCAGACGTTCCAAATCCCCAGTTCGACATCAAAAGTTTGGTTCCTGTAGACCTGATGATAGACGTAAAGGAGGCAGATCTAGAGACACTCGTGCAAGAAGTCCTGACTATAAGTCCTCTTCATCGTTCAGTCCTGAACGTAAGTCTTTTACATCCTTTTTCCTGTCTCAGGCTAACTTGGTCGATGGAGAAGCTGACTGGGTCTTTGACACAGCAGCTTCCCATCATTTTTGTAAAGATCGAGATCTTTTTATTGATTATACACCATTAAATGATGAACATATGGCAGTAGCCATAGAGGGTGTAACTTTTCCTATTGTAGGATGTGGAACCATTAAATTGAAATTTGGGCAAAGAATTTTAGTATTTAAAGATGTTATGTTTTCTCCTAAATTAAGACGTAATTTAATATCGGGGCCTCGATTGGATGTAAATGGGGCATGTTTTTCTGGTGGGAATGGCGAGGTGAAGATATCATGCAACGGACAACCCCTTTTTAAAGCCACACTTAAAAATGGCGTTTACTATTTGTACCCCAAAGTTCCTAGTAAAATTAGTAAGAAAGTCAGTTTTGAAGCATCTTCTGCTGATAAACGTGACGACATGTATGTTTGGCATAGGAGACTGGCCCATGTCAGTCCTTATTTGATAGCACATACATGTAGAAATGCAGGAGCTAGGGGTTTACCAAATTTAAAGGAAGGGGAATTTAAATGCGAGTCTTGTAAAATTAATAAATTCAGGAGAACATCTTTTAAATCTAGAAATTACATAAGATCAAAATTTCCTTTAGAGCTTTTGTATACTGATGTCTGGGGTCCAAGTCAGGTTGAGGGTAGAAAAGGAGAAAGGTATTTTGTCTCTATAATTGATGATTTCTCGCGTAAAGTTTCATTATACCCCATGAGAGAAAAGTCGGAAGTTTTTGAAATTTTAAGGCAACACATTATAAGGTCTGAAAGGTTTTTGGGCAGACAAGTGAAAGCCATTAGGTCCGACAATGGGGGAGAATATGAAAATAATAAGTTTGAGGAATTTTGTGTTGAAAGAGGAATTAATCATGAGTTGACCAATACCTTTACTCCGGAACAAAACGGTACTGTTGAACGTTATAATCAAACTGTAGTAAATGGGGCTAGAACCATGTTAGAAGAAAGTGGTATGGATTTAAAATTTTGGCCAGAGGCTGTTCTTCATTTTACCTATACATGGAACCGCGTCTGTCATAAAAATCAAACAAAAACTCCATTTGAATTATTTGGCGGTACCAAACCCTCTGTTAGACACCTGAAACCTTTTGGTTGTGTGGCGTATGTTGGAATCCCTTGTCAAAAACGGTCTAAATTAGATCCTAAAGCTACAAAAGGATTCCTAGTTGGTTACGCTTTTCGAACTAAGGGATACAGGGTGTATTTACCTGAAAACGACAGAATCGTAGAAACCATAAATGTATCATTCGATGAACACACCAGTTACAGAGACGCGCTTAAAGGAGCTGTGCTGGGCGACATACCAGGGGAGTATCAGTGGGTTCCTGTTGCTGGGAGTGATATCGAGGAAGAAGACGTTGTTGAGGAGGTCAGAGCCACCACTGACAGCTCCAACGACTCCCTCGAATCATCTTCTGGTACAGAGAGTGCAGGTCAGGAAGTTCACACTAGTAGTGATTCCCCTAATATACCTCACACCACTTTACGCGATACTCACTGGAAAAGAAAAATTGTACCTAGAAAGACTGGTCGTTCTCGAAATGACATTTACTATTTTGATGTGGATAACGGTTCAGAACGTTTAAGGTCTAATAGGGAGGTAGAGAATTATTGTAGGAAAAATGACATAATTTTTAAGCCCAATTTGTTTGATTTTACAGGAAGTAACACTTATGAAGGAATAGTTTCTGACCCCAACATTGTTGACCCAAGTGCAGACATTTGCCAAACTAAATCCTGACTATATGATCTGATTATTCCTAAAACCTATAATCAAACTTTAAAATCTGACCAACGTAATGAATGGCATAGGGCAATGAGGGAAGAGATTGACATCATGCACGAAAGGGGTGTATGGCATTTAGAAGAATTGCCCTCAGGGGTTAATCCTGTAGGTTGCAGATGGGTGTACACAGTAAAAAGAGATGACAAAGGTAACATAGCCAGGTATAAAGCCCGGTTGGTAGCCCAAGGCTTTAAGCAAATCAGGGGAGAATCGTATGAAGAAACATTCAGTCCGGTTGTCAATTTTAGTGTCATCCGCTTTTTCTTTTCATTACTTGTGTCCCTCAAAGGTTGGCTACACACCCAGTGTGATGTTAAATGTGCTTATCTCTATGCCCCTCTGACAGAGAATATTTTTATGTCACAACCCCCAGGTTTTGTTGAAGTTGGTAAGGAAAATTTATTTTGTAAGTTGGATAAGGCTATATATGGGTTGCATCAGTCTGGTCGGGTTTGGTTCTTTGAGATAAATAGAGTACTTTTAGAAATAGGTTTTGTAAAATTAGAATGGAGTAATTGCGTGTACATTTTGGATTCAGATTTAGTTTTATTATTATATGTTGACGACATTGTTTTATTTGGGAAACATAAAAGGATTATAGATAGAGCTTTAGAACTTTTGAGCAAGTATTTTGATTTAAAAGTCTTGGGAAAGACTAAGAAATTGCTAGGTGTAGAGTTTGAAGAAAGTGAGGAGGGCCTGCGAATTCACCAACAATCCTACATTGAGGATGTTTGTAAAAGGTTTGAATCGTACAGGTTTCCCATTTCTTCCCTACCAATGAGTAAAGGTTCTGTCTATTCTAAGTCCGATTGTCCTAAATCTGAGGATGAACGTAGAGAAATGTCTCAATTACCATATAGAAGTATTCTCGGTTGTTTGTCTTTTATTGCAAATAGAACCCGTCCAGATATTTCATATGCAGTAAATATACTTAGTCAGTTTCAATCGGATCCAGGGATGACACATTGGTATGGCTTGCTGAGGTTATTGGGATATGTAAAACATACAGTTAAAATTACCCTTAAGTTGTCTTGTGAAAAACCCCAGTTGATAACTTTTTTCTGACGCAGACTTCGCTGCAAACCGAGATGATAGAACTTCGTTGGGCGGTCAAATTGTTTTTCTAGGCAACTCTCCCATTTCTTGGCGAACATTTAAGGAGAAAAGTGTAAGTTTGTCTACAATGGAAGCTGAGTTTATAGCCATGACTGAGGCCACGAAGGAACTTCTTTGGTTTGACAGAATTTTAGATGAGTGTTACAGTAAGAAAATTGTCACTGGGGAAAGGGTTAAATCTGTTTTGTATGTGGATAATAGAGCTACTATAGATTTTGTAAAGTCGCCCATAGAAAACCATAGGAGTCGTCATATTGATGTTAAGCTGTTTTTTGTCAGAGATTTAGTTGATAAAAATACTTTTGACTTACTTTTTGTCCGTAGCAAGGATAACCTTGCTGATGTCTTCACTAAGCCACTCACAAAATTTGAATTAACAAAGTTTATTGAATATATATTTAAGTAATTTTGAAAAATGTATTTTTGTATAATTAATGAAGTTTAATATTGTATTATGTTTTTGTATTAGTATCAGTATCAAATGTATATTTGTTGAAGTTAAATTTATGTGGAAATTTGTATTGAAATATTTAAGATATTTTTTTTATGGTTTTTGCTTGGTAGATATTTAAAATCCCACCTGAATGTGGTGATACTTCTCGATGTCCATTTCTGGATGTCCGAACGGCCCCAGGAAGCGGCTCGCAGGGGTGCCAATGTAATCTGTCAGAGTGTCATCTGGGGGTGGATTTTCGAGTTGACCATTGCCACAGGAGGGTCCTATCGCGGGCAGGTTATTTTTAATTCTGTAAGTCCTATTTTATTATGTTAATATATGGAACTGCCACTTAACTCCCTTCTACCTTGCAAATGACCTTTTGTTATATATTTTTATTGTTATCTTTTGTTGGGTTGCAACCTATATATATTTCTTAAAAGTTTTTCTTGCTTAGCATAAAGTTAAAGTTCATTTGAAAATGTATAAGGAAATTTTGAATTTGAATTTTTGAAATTTTTTTGCTTGGGTGTCCCGGGCGCCCAGGTGAAGAGGTTTTTGTATTAGAAATGGGAATTCTTTACATTTAAAGTGGTTTACTTTAAGTATAACAGTTTAAATTAAAATTTGAATATTTTGAAATTTAAATAGTTTTCTATTGTTACAAGTTCCTTGTCTCTATGTGAGTGAATGAATTGATGAAATCGTGGCGCCACGTAAGGTTGTATGTAAGGTTGAATGTTTGAATATGTCATGTACTGTATTGTGTAACTTTTATGTAGGTACTTTGTAACATTGTAAACTCACGAAATGTCTTGCAGACATGTGGAAGATTAAAATGTATAAGTTATTTGCAATAGTTTTCTCTTGTTGTATTACAGCTCACATAATGTCGTACGGTAATGTAATTTAATTATCCTAATTTGCTTTTGAATTTGATATTTTTTTTGAAAATGAACTGATGATGCTGTTCTTGATGTTTTTTGGATTTGTTGCTGAAATTTTGAAAGATTTAAAGCCATGAGGCAAAGCTGAATTGTATTGAAGGTTTTAAAATGTTTAATGTAAAATTTTTGAGGAAATTTGATTTTGAATGTTTGATGTTATTTTTCATGAATTGAAATGTTAAATTGTTTTAAAGTTTGAAGTTTTAAGATTGTTATTGAATTGCATATTTAAATGAATTGTCATGTTTAAATGAATTCACTTTTGCGAATTGTAATTCTTGAATGTTTGAAATTCTTTTATTAGTTATTTTGTTGAATGATGTAGAAATTTTTGTTTTACAGTATATAGATTTATGTGGATTGTACAATCACTCTGGTGCTCATTATTTAAGTAGTTAAGTTCGTATAGTTTTTGAGTAGTCGTTAATTTTCATTTTTGCTGGTTTTCTTTTGGTAAATTTTATTTTGGACTTTACCTTTTTGGTATTTTTAACAATTGATAAGAGGGGGGGCATTTGTTAGCCACATACCCATATTTTTCTTATCAATTGTATTCAATATATATTTTTTATTTAATCAAATACAATATCCACTAAGTTTTTATTTATTACTTACCTTTTCCATCGATGCAGCTGTTTCTTTTATTTAATTTGCAGACGGAGAAATATTTATTTTAAACCATCGTGTTTCGTTCCTATCGGATCTCATTGTTGATGTTTTCCACGCAGAGTTCGCCGTAAATTTGTTTAGACTGCACGGTAGCGTGAATCATCGACAGGCGGCGTGACTGATGTTTTTCTCCGCGGAGCTTGCTTTGAGATCGGCACGCGCCTATGCTAATGATCTCGGCACGTGCATTGGAGAAGGTGGGAGTTTCCCACTTCCGGTCTAAGGTGCGGTCCAGTCCGGCTGATCTGCGAGGGAGTATAAATAAGAGACGGTGGTGTTTGCTTGCAGGTGGATAGATGATTGATTTGCTGTGTCTGTTTATCTTGTCGGAAGCTCGTGTAGTTATGCTTTTGCTAGTGATAAGGAGTTAATATGATGGTCGTCCGTTTGTTTTTAATACATTATGAGGTCTGAAGGGGAATGCAGTAAATACGGTGAAGATGATTTTTAACTTTGTTTACTTTTTCTTCAACTTACGTCTTTCAAGTACTTTCTTTATTTAAAGTTAATTATTCTGAAATGAGCACTGGAGGGAGGTTTTTAATTATTTATTTGTTAAGCCAATTATTGTTTTTAGTTATAGAATTATATTGATAAGTTATTTATTTGAATGATATTTTTAGACATCGTTATTTTTAAATATGAAAAAGATTTTAAATAAAAGTTGAGTTTTAAATTAATTCACTTGTCATCATTCTGTCTAATTTTTTACACCTACTGCTTAATTACAAATTGAAACATTATTTCTCTTTTACACACTTTAGGGTCTTTGCTTCTGCTGTTGCAATTTTACTTTGCTCCATATTAGGAAGTATTAGAATAAGTGCTTTGATTTAATTTAGCACTAGTTATGTGAGTAGACTCACATAACAAGATCCGCCATTGTCGGATTCAAGAAAAATGCGCCTTGGCATTTTTCAAGGCGAAAGGGCGATCCCCCCCCCTTGGGCTAATAAAAGTTTCCTAAAAAGACATGCATCCTGGCAGAAAATGAATTGAAGCCTAACTCGAGTCCAGGGCGGGCCGCGCCTTTTTTATTTCGCGAGACTCAGGCTGTGTCAGGTCTTCTCGCTTTCAGAACCGAGCAGTATCGTGATCATTATTTTTCTGCAGATTTGGGTCGGGCCCAATAGCGGGTCTGAGGGGGCGATCGTCTTCTCTTCATGGGCAATAAACGTTTCCCAAAAATACATGAATCCTTGCAAGAAATAAGTTAGATCCTAACTAGAATTCAGCATCCTCCCCGGGCCGCGCCTTTTTAAGTTCGCGAGGCTTGGACTGTGTCTGGTCTTACCGCATTCAGAACTCGGCTGTCATTTATTTGATACTATCATGATCATTATTTTTCTGCTGATTTGGATTGGGTCTGACTTATTTTTCTTCCAGATCGAGTCTGGCCTGGAGTTATTCTTCTTATATGTCTGCATTAGAGATGACAGAGGTTCAGACTTAGCCCGTGTCCGATACGAGATCGTGCTCTGTTTTTATGCTGGTCCACTGATTCGGACTCATTTTTTCTGAAATCTGAAAATTTTATTTATCGATGAATAGAAAAATGTAAAAAACTTTTTTTCCTCTTAAAAATTAGTACAGTAGAAACCCACAAATTCGGACCCTGTTAATCCGGATCTCCAGATCGGTTTGGGCCTTTAGCCAATCGCTTCTCAAACTTGAAAAAATAATTTCCATAACATTAACTGGTTTCATCGTCGTATTCTGAATAGAAAAATCCTTTTCTGAAACATTTTCGGAAAAATTAAATAAAGTAAACATTTTTACTGTCTGTAAATATTCTATAACTTTAGTATAAAGGTGATTTTCTGTAAGTATGTTTTATTTTATTTCAGTTTTTCTAATTCTCCGGATAATCCGGGTTGGGTCTGGTCCCAATTAATCCGAATTATCGGGGTTTTACTGTATATTCCTTTTAGAATCAATGTCTTGCTATTTTGATAAAAATGAAAAAGAGGCACAATTTTTTTTATTATAGTATTTGAATGCTATTAAAAAAACAAAACAAAAAAAAAACAATTAGTCATATCTACATCTGTAGATTTATGTTCAAGCATAGCCGACGACCGCCGATCTGGCGCCTACGAAAAAAGGCGGGAATAATGAATTTGTGTTTAGTTCGATTTTTGTTTGTGGAAGAGATTATTTTGCAATTGGATCTTTTATTATTATTATTATTATTTAGACATATAACACGAAAAGAATATTTACTTTTGATTTTATTTTGCGGTTACCGAATAATTTAAATTTCTAGTGTATGCAACGTATACAAGTCGTAATCGCTTTTCATATGGAAATAACTGTAGTAATTATCATTTCTTTTGGGATCTCTGCTGATGCCGTAGCGGTAAGTAAATGTATTTACCATATTCTTGCGATCAAGTAGTGTTTCCTCTGTTCCTAAAAAAATGTTGAACTTTAAAATTTTTAATTTGAGGTTAATTTTTGGTTCATGCAATAACGAAGGCTTGTAATGAAGAATGAAATGGTTATAGTTAAAAATGTGCATTTTTTTACAGAAAATTTAAAAATGTTCGATTTGACAGATAATAGACAGTATTTTTTACAAGTTCCGTGCATTTATTCATGAAACACACTTCATTAACAAGTCCATTGTCAATAATATTTTTTTAGTAAAACAGAGACAACATATGAGAATCCTTTTATGCATAAAGTATATTTTTATTTTACATCAAATTGTTCTTTTGATAATATTAAATTTAATTTTTCATTTAACAGTCTTTTTTTAATATAAAAAATAGCTTTAAAATTATAATTACTTTTGGAATATTTTTTATAAGTATTATGCAGTTTTTTCAACTGTATAATTTCATTATCGGGTTTTGCTCTTGATGCCGCAAAATGTTTCTGCCTCAGGCGGTACCGGGCTGTGGAATAATAGCCCAAATTTATCTCTAGTCCGCACTGACCAAAATTTCCCTGGTCGGGGTTCGGCTCGGAATGAGAGTTAAATTTCGGTCCGTGTCCGACCCAACCTAGACGTATGCATGTGCCCGAGGCTGTCCGAGTAGGCGAAATGGTTCCAAATTTTCTAACGGGCCAGCAAAATTAGAATAATTTTTTCAACAGGCGGGGCCAATAAACAAAATAAACGGGACGAGCCGGCAAAAAAATTGAAGAGCCATAAGGGCTCGCTGGCCCTCTGTAAAGATTTAAGCAGGAACATTAAAATAAGAGCTATTTTCAATTATATGGGTTTAATGAGAATAATGTGCGTCATCAGTTGAAACTAGTTTAGCAACATCAATACAGAAATCTAACTTTTACAGTGTAGAGATCAGGATCGGAGAATTATATTGTGTGTAACTCAGGTTTATTATATATATTTATATATTTAGCAGGCTCGTACCGGCCCGAGATCAGGCTTGCATTGTTTTTCTACATATAGACGAGTCGGGCTGGAACTAGACTTAATTGTTCTCAAGATGTGTAGGACAGACAATATGCAGTGCCGTGCGAAAGGGGGGAGAAGGATGCTGTCGGCCCGGGCTTAGAAATTTAGGGGGCGCCAAATTTATGCTATCAGCGTAATTTTTGGCCTGTTACAAGAAAAAGTTGGGTAGGAGGGGGCGGGGGCGCCACATTTTGCTTTGCCCCGAACGCAGTTTTCTCTTTGCACGTCAAATGATTGCGGATTTTTCTACCTTCTCATGCTGTCGCTTCCAGAAATTCTATTCAAAACTATAATTTTCACAGTATTTTCTTAAACTGCTTATCAAAAAATGGATTACGCCATAGTTTCTGAATAAAAACACCTGCTAATGTGATCCACAACATAAACATTAGTTAACCCGACCAGCAGCAAAAGAAAAGAAGTCAACCGGACCCAAACCCGACCCACAGCAAAAACTAGAAGTCAACCGGACCCAGACCCGACCCACAGCAAAAACTAGAAGTCAACCCGACCCGCCGCAAAAAATAAAAGCAACATGACCCGCAGTGAAAAAATTAGCCCTGACCCACGCATTAAAGTCGAGTCTCCAAATTTCTAAAATCGCCCCCCCCTTGAGGACTCTCCAGATCCGCCCTTGATGACAAAGTTATTAAT
>CAXHSM010001354.1:0-19000 GCA_964019185.1 Maratus speculifer | reverse complement strand
TGTATTAAAAATTTTGTAGTTTCATATAAAAACCACTGTCTGTGAAAGGGTTAACAAGACATTTCCGCGCAAGCTTTCCTATGTAACTGTGGTTTTAAATGACTTTCTCTACCATCCTTCAAAGTACACGAATTTCTGGGACACCCTGTATATGTGTGTGTTTGTGTGCGTGTTTTAATTTACGCATTCCCTATTTTCTTATTCTAAAAATCCTTAGTCTGTTAAACGCAAAATTTTCTCTGAAACGAAATTAATTTATTTTATTCTTTCATTTATATCTCTATTTCTTAAATTCTCACATTTTAAAATAACATTCATAATCCAGGATTCCATGAGAACGACGCTCCAAAGCCTGGTAATGCAAATGTAATGCATATGTAATTTAAATTATCTTCAAATGTTTTAGTTAAAACGCATTATGTTTCACTTACGTTTCACTTATGTTAACTCATCACTTATGTTTCATTTAATGTTAATGTTAATTAATAGTAAAATAGATATATATTCATCAAGCTGAACAAGAATTATATTCATACATAATTCCATCAGTAATATTTTAAATTTAAATCTGTTTTATGAGTTTAAAAACTACAGGTACTACCGAATTTTTAAAATATTAAAAAACAGGGTTATTACAAATGAATCATCGGGTTTTGACGCGTTACTATGTGCAAACTAGCAAAGGTATATGTTTTCATTACAACTCATACGAGAGGGCATTACATACAATTTCGCGCTACGTATGTGTCATGTGTGTCTGATTGCTATGGTTGCTGCGCGAAAGTCATATTCAAAATGGCGACTGGACAGCAGAAAGCGTTTTGTGTACTAGTATTTTCAAAGTGTCAATCACTTTTAACTGTTCTGAGAGCATTCCAGAAGGCATACCAATGCAACCCAACAAAACATTCTGCGCTGATATCGTCAGTTCAAAGAAACCGGTTGTTTATGTAAAGACAAAAGTTTCGGCAGACCAAGCATTACGGAAGAAACAATGTACCGAGTTAGAGAGAGTTTCATCTGTAATCTCAAGATATTAAACTGAAAACGAATTGAAATTGAAAAACTGCATTCGTCACCATGGACGTCAATCTTGTATACTTTCAGTTTATTTTCATGTATAACTCATTGTTGTAACCCAGTTACGGTTCCGAAATAAACCCTTTGGAAACCCGATAATTATTTTGTATTAACCTTGTATTAATAAAAATTAAATGTATACTAATAAAAAATCGTTTCGCTCTGCTTATGGGTAAATGTGCGAGGGTTAGGAGGACCTATCTCGCATACAAGGCTGATAATTTGCATGAAGGTAGCCAAAGGTATCTGCTGATGCACCTAATGCTCAAAATTATAATGTTTTGATAATTAGCTGAACTATCAATTAAAGTGATCATCGAATACGCATTTTTTCTAAAAATTGGAAAGGAAGCTTGTGCAAGCTGAATTCGATTTAAAATTTTTATCTAAAAACATATGTAGGTAAACACAGCTAAAAAGAAATTTTAAAGAGGAGGTAGAGGATGAATTTGAAAAAATTCAAGGTATTTCAAAATTTTTAAGCTTGAACAAATGCTTGTCTCTTTTGACTATTTTATCGTCCTTTATTGTCTGAATATCTACATACACCATTTATGCTCTTGCAAACTGCGAACTGTAAGCGCAACTTTATCACCGAAGTAACATCATAATTATACTTTAAAAATTTTACAAAATGTTTCGAAATAACACTAATGTGTTTAGTAGAGAATAAAACCATTTTAAATATGCGTTAATTACAGGAAAACAAATCCTTCTTACAGAATATAGTCCTTTCAGTGATGGTAACCCCGTCGTTGAAATTTTCCCTCGAAAAATCCCTCATGAGCTCAATTTTCCCCTCAAAATTTCCCTCGTGAGCTCAATTTTTCCCACACTGTTGAATTCACCAGTGCTGCCCTCTATCGGCAAATGATCAAAATATATTTTATACTACTTTTCATTTTGGTTCTTTAAAACAAAAATCTTTCAGTCAATTGAAGAACATAAGTAATTTAATAAACATAAATAAATATAAAAATAAATTCTTAAGGCAATAATGATGATTATTTTTTTTTTCAAAACTGTTATTCATTCACGAAAGTTCTATGCAACAGAAGTTTATTTGTGTTATTTCTCAGTGTTTAAAGTTAATTTTTCTATTCACACAATGTTTATTTTCAAACGTAAAAAGTTTATTCTGATGGAAATAGAAATAGATTCCTTACAATAAATTACAGAGATAATGTCAGTAAAGAAAATTGTGAAAATTAATTTCCAAAATTATTTTTATCATATCAATAAAAAATAAACTTTATTCCAAGAGGAAATTTAGTGTGGGGGGAGGGGTTGTCCTCCCCGGGCCACCCTTTGGATTCAACATTGCGTACACATATTTATATATATTTGCATATATAATATATATAAAGAGAAAAAGCATATTTTCTAAAACGTAATATTATTAAAACAGACTATTAAAAAACTAATTTTTTTATGCCCCTCTGTATCCGCGAGTTTTTGTAATTCGCTTTTTCCACAGAACAATATCGCATCGCATGCTGTACACTTACATCTGATTCTTTTGGTGTTAACCAGCCTTTAAATTCTGATAGATGAAGCCATTCGTACTGAAATACTTTTTTTCTTACTTTCGATTTCTCCTTATCAGAAAAACTATTTTTCCTTTTAACATTGGTTGTCGCAACGTGCGAGTCTTCTGCTTTATCCAAATCCATAGCTATAAAACACTAAAATGTAACTTTTGAGATACTACCCTTTACACATTCTAGAAAAATTGGAACTAAAATCTAAAACCAAAAAACTGTTTTCGTTTTATGCTTTTCTCAAGCAAGCGAGCGATCGAAACCGAAAATCGAATAGAATAGTTCCGACTGACGTCATAACCTTTTTTCCCCCTTCCAAAGATCCCTCAGGTTTCTCTACTTTCATTGCTTGAGCTTTTAGCGATAAAAGATCGTAATTTTGATTGGTTGGAGGAAAATTTGCGACATGTGGTCACGTGGTTGAATCTAATCTGTTCACTTTGAGAAGTTTAGTTGTATTACTGCTTCGATAGTCAATGGAATGCAACAGCAATATTCAGCGAAATAGTTACGATGCAATTCGCCAAGAGTTTTGAAAAACAAGTAGAAAGGAAGGTTTTTCTAAGAAGTTTTGCAGAAAGAAAGGGAAAAAGCGCGTTCATGAGAGTGAAATGGGAAATTCTCAAAATTTCCCACAAAACCTCAAGTTTCCCCTTTTCCCCACACAGCTCTATTTTCCCCACAGATGTGGGAATTTTCCCACAAGTTACCATCACTGAGTCCTTTAAAACAATTGCCATAATGATATTTATCTCGTGACATAAAGAATTCATTCCATTAATTACTTTAACAGTTATTTTCTTAAATAACACTTTTAAATTTATCGTATTTAAATTCTTTAAAAATATAAATATGAAACTTTTTCCGACGGTAATTGATTTTGATGTCACGTTTGAAGGAGACTAATGCTATTTATGCAAATTACAGTAATTAAGATAATGTGGAAAATATTTTAATGACTTCTTACTTATTTGTTGTAGAAGGGAGTATTAGCAACATTACTGAAGGATAGAGGTGATTAGAAAAATCACTTTATTAAATTTCTTTTATTAATAAGCTTTTTTAATTAAAAATTTATTTATATTTACAAAAGTATCTCATTTATTATTTTCTGAATATTGTATTTGAATGCGTGTTCTATTTCAATCTGCCGATGTTTTGTTATATATGTATAGTCTTTAAATTTGAAATGAATATTAATATAAAAAAGACATTAGGTCAACTTTAAACATAAATATCAGACATTGTAAAAAAAAAAAAAAAAAAAAAAAAAATAATTTACAAAAATATAGTTGAAACACAAATAATAATATAAACCTTCCTCTTCTGAGATGCTCATGCTTCCTAAAAAGTGAGAGTAAAGTGATTTTAAATATTAGTCATTTACGGAGGAGGGCCCGTGGAATTTCTTTTAGATCATGGTCTATTTTTAATTTAATTTTTTCAAGAGCGCGCTTGTTTTTTGGTGTTTTATATCTCATTGTCGCGTGTCATTTGTATTAACCGTGAAATAGTTTGGAATTTTTATTTTTATTTTTAGTTAAGTTTTAGATCATGGTCTATATTTTAATTTAATTTTTTGCAATAGTGCGCGTGTTTTTTGTTATTTATATCTCATTGTCGCGTGTCATTTGTATTGACCGAGTAATATTTTGAAATTTTGTTTATATTATGACTATGGAACTTATTTGACGGTTCCGAAACATGTCAATGTATTTTATTTTATTTTTACTATAACACCTTTCTTAAGAAAAATTAAAATTGTTATTAGAATGGAAGTAAATTTTAACTCTTGAAATCTGTGGCTCCAACCAAATAAATATCATGCAATGAAAGCTAGTTTTGAAGTGGTTCATTATTTTCTTGAATAACGCTAACAAAAAAGTATTACAAAATTCTTTAAACTAAAATTCTCAAAATTCTTTAATTTCGACTGTAGAAGTTTTCCGGCAGTAATTGATTTCTATATCACTTGTGAGGAAGATTAATGAGATTATGCAAATTATAGTTGTTAAGGTAATGTGAATAATATTTAATGCCTTTGATTTAATGTCTTTGTTATAAAGGGGCGTGTTTAGCAAACTTAACGAAAGTTAAAAGTGATTAGAAAAATCAGCTAATGAAAGTTGGCTCATTCGCAGTTTAATTTAATCAAAAATATGTTTATGTCTTCCCAAGTTTTCTTTTTTAAACGACTTCAAAGGAGGAGGTTATCAATTCAACCTGTATGTATATTTTTTTCGCGCATAACTTTCGTAAATATGAACCGATTTTGATAATTCTTTTTTTGCTTGAAAGCGTAAGACACCAGTGGGGTCTCATTCTAATTTAATCAAAATATCGTGATTACAATGTTGTTAAAAATAAAAACTTTAAAATTCAAATTCCTTTTTTGAAGCAATCGACCAATGAGAAGTGTTCAATTTCGCAAAAATACCGGTTTCTTAATGGCCAATGTGGTTTCGCTAACAAAGCAAATTCTACCACGACTCCAATCAAGTTCTCTTATTCACAAAACCGGCCCACGTTGATACCAACCGATATCGGAAGTAGGTGTCGAAAAGCCGAAAATCAATCATTAAAGTTTCTTTCTGTTGCAAGTGCCTGTGTAAGATGATGCATAATGTGTTCATAGCAAAAAGTACGTTCATATGTCAGTAATATCCTCATAGCATGCATGGTCACAGTGACGTCACTGTGAGTCACTGTGGTCACATCACATCTGTTACCAAAATGCCACCACTCAGTGACGTCACATTGTGAGTGAGATGTGACTTTCTTAAAAATCTTTAGAAAATTACAAAAATTGTTCAAAACATGTCATTTAAAAAGCACTTTTATCAGAACGTCACTTTTGTCACAATTTTGTCACGATGTTATTGTCACAGTAGTCACAAATGACACATTTTTCACAAATTTGTCACACCATGACTTCACAAAGGGGTCACAATATGACGTCACAAAAGAGTTCTAAAACGGCCATAACGACTTCTCATTTTTGTCACTGTGACTTCACATCGACGTCACGTGACGTCACATCGACAATTGATGGTCACAAAGTCACAGTGTGACTTTACAACGACGTCGCATTGACGTCACCATGCCTTACGGGTAGTATATCGCATTGGTATATGCAGCGACACTGTCTATACATTCAGATTTGGTTATCGGGTTAGATATCAGAATGAAATTTTCTTTAGGTTCGTTTACTCGATAGGATAGTGGCCTAATTGAAAATACTTGATTGATGAATCTGGAAAAAGGCGAATATTAATTTTTTTATCATCAAGAAACATTTTTTGTTTTGTTTTTAACCGACTTCAAAGGAAGGGGGAGGTTATCAACTATACTTGTATGTATTTTTTGGTCAAGTTCGCACATAATAACTTTCGTAAGTATTCACCGATTTTGATAATTTATTTCATTTCTCAAATATATTTCAAATGTATTTAAAAATATATATATATAAAAGGATCATTCAGCTTAAACGATATTGTTCATGAAAATGTTTTTTTTTCTATTTTATTCAAATTTTCTATATTTTATTTGGAGCTCAAACCACAATTGAAATAATTTTATAAACATCCAAATGCTTCATTCCTTTGAATAAAAAATGTATAAAGATTTCCTACTAAATATTTTTGATTAGAGATATCATTAATCTTACTCTTTGAAACAAAAATAAAATATCTTGGTTTCTTTTATACTGAACGGTAATTTTTTAAAATAAAAATAATGAATTTTGTCTGTTTCAAATGTACCAGGATCAATGCAGCTTAGCGAAAAATTTGTGCTTTCTTTAAAAAAATTATTTGGAGCTGTAATCATTCGAAATAAAAAGAAGTATTCTTTTATGTTGGCTATAAATTTAGAGATATATGCTGACGAAGCTAAAAAACTAAGCTTTTAGTTTTTAGATATTAGTACAATCTATTAATAAACCGTATATTAAAGAATATATATCCAAACTAATGTCTAAATAGAAGTAGAAAAATATTAAATTTGTATTTAATTTTTTATATTTTGAATAATAATTTCTACAAGCAACATAGAATTGTGTTTCTATGTCTTAAGTAACTTAAAACTAATAGAATACCTACATGAAACGTTGTAATTCCCAATTTGCTATGCATTCCGCATACTCTGAACTGAGAAGTAGTAAAATATTGAATCTAGAAACGGCAAAATACAGAACCAACAAGAAGTTAAATATTGAAATATAAATATAGCTGAACCATAATTTGATAAATGCTAAACGAACAACCTTATAAAATATTAAAGCGTAAATTAGTTAAATATTCATTTATGATTTCGTAAAATGGTCAACTAAAAATCCTCTGATTGAATCCATTAGTATATTTTGTATAAAAAGGTTTTACACCGTCAGAAATACATGATTAAACTTGTTTTTCAGATTGTAATGTTTTTTCAAATGCCGGATTATCAATAGATTGACAGAGAAAACTTGAAATTTTAAACAAGGCGAGTTTTAAAACTCACATTCTCATATTTATTAATATTCTCAGAGGCAAATATTTGTGTTTTTATAAAAAGGAATTCTTCACCAGAATTTTCAATATATATATTTTTTTATAATAATGTAAATTCAAAAAAAATTTTTTTTTAAAACCAAAGATACAGAAGTAGAGATTTTTTTGGCACAAATCTTGATTACATTTAAGTTGTATAAGTATTTACCCTTTAAAGTGTTAGAAAAAATATTTTTTGAATCGTAATATATAAAAGGAGCAAATAGAGATTTAAGTATTAGTTGTCGATATTTTTTTTAAATAAATTTCTCCTGTTCACTTACGTTTAAAAATGTCACAGACTTGATCCTCAAACATATCTAGTGAAACAAAAATGTTCAGAATCCTGTTTAAATAGAATATTTAACAACGTACTCATATTCCTTTTCTTCAAGTATTCTCGGGAAAATAGATTCATTAACTGCATGATTTCATCACTAATTTTGCAGTTCAGTTTTACAATCTCTCACACATAACATCAAAATTATTCTTTCATAACAATGCATTTTTTTAAGAGTAATGGCTTTAAAAACGATTATAATGTGTCTGTGAAAATAAGAGTAATGGTTTAATGCATAAATAAAACCATTTTTAAAATTTTTAACTATATAAAACGAAGCACTTTGAAAAAAAAATATATTTTATATGTTAAAAAGTGAGAATTTTTCCAGAGAGAAAATTAGCCTTAAATACACTATTTCAAATGAAAATCAAATTTCAAATACTTATAGGCGTAAATGTACCCAGTGAAAAAGATTTCATATCCGGATTCGAACCCGGGCCATTACTATAGCTCACAGACCCTCTACCGACTAAACTACATGGAACGACACCAAGTCTGGAACTTTTCACAATTATATGTTGGCAATGCTACAAACGCAGCTCAAGATGGAATATATTCCATGAGCCACTGACCTGAGTCAAACACAAAACTCAATAAGACCAGCATCGATGAACATATATTAATAAGTGGAAACTTTTCGAGAAAGAAAATTTGCCTTAAGAGCCCCACACTAGGCACAAAAAAAGACCCGGATGATAATGTAAAGTCTAAGTGGGCGTTCTTTTCAAATATCTCGCTCAAATTTTAATGTTTTTACCCGATTTTTTTGCATAGGATAGCTGAGGACGTTCCACAACCGGCCTAGTTTTTACTTTTTCAATTTTGGTTTCAGGTTTTTTTTAATTACTCTAAATTTCAAAGCCGGTCAAAACCGGTTCTGAAATTGAACCTGTCATAAAATAAAAAATATACAAGCAAAATCGAAAAAGTAAAAACTAGGCCGGTTGTTGATTACCCTCAGCTATCCTATGCAAAAAAAATCAGGTAAAAATATTAAAATTTGAGCGAGATATTTGAAAAGAACGCCCACTTAGACTTTACATTATCATCCGGGTCTTTTTTGTGCCTAGTGTGGGGCTCTTAAGGCAATTTTTTAAATGAAAATCAAATTTAAAATTTTTTTTAATTGCTTATAGGCGTAAATGCCTTGCCATCATGTAATAGGAAAAAGTTTCAGGCTGGGTGTCACTCCATGTGGGTTAGTTGGTGGAACGTCAGTGCGCTATACTGATGGCCCGGGTTCAATTCCCGGTATGAAATCTTTTTCTCTAGGCTGACATTTACACCTATAAGCAATTAAAAAAATGAAATTTGATTTTCATCAGAAATTTTCAAGAACATTGTATTTCGAAACATATGACTTATTATAGTCTTGATAATTACTTTATTTAAATCAAAAGAAAAAAAATTCATTTTAACAATTACTTGAACTGAATTTCTCTTGAATAATACTTTTAAAATCTTCCTATTATAGAGGAATTCAAATATTATAGAGGAAAAATTTTTAAAGATGTAAATTTGAAACATTTCCGGTAGTAATTGATTTTGATGTAACATGGGCGAAAGACTAATGAAATCATGCAAATTACAGTAATTAAGATAATGCGGAGAATTAATTAATGCATTTGAGCTCCTTTGTTTCGAAATGGGATTATCAGTAACATTAACAAAATTTACAGGTGACTGTAAAAGTAACTTTGTCGAACTTGATTAGTAAATATTTATTACCTATTTGGAAAATAGTTGTTATTCTCGGTAGAGAATTGGGAAATCTGAATCTTTTTATTGGTTCAATTCCGCAAGTTATTTTATTTTATTTGTTTCCGGATTGGTCCAAGTTTAATGTCCAAAAATGGAATACTTCTGTTTTTATTTTATTCATTTGCTGATTGATCCAAATTTAAATGTCTAAAAACGAATGCTTCTGTTGCCACAGTGACAAAAAAGCAATAAAAAATTTAAAAAAAAAATTAAAAATTTGAAAACAATTTGTGATAAAGATTTCAAACAAATTTCATTAAAAATTGCATGTTTTTCTCTACGGAACGGTGTAAAAATTTAAAATGTGCGATAATTAGAAGTTTAAAAATTTGCAGTTCTGAAAATTGTAAAATTGAAATTGCATTTAAAATTGATTTGTGGTGGGAGTATTAATGTTTAATCTATGTCGTACGTAATATAAGGCGTTCAGAAGTCAGTCTGATTAACACCATCAAATAAAAAGGCACATTTTAAGCAGTTAAAGTTGTGTGTCTATAAACTACTGTTTTTTATCATTGTTCTAGGAATATTAATGTTTAATGCATGGCATACGTAATATGTGTCTCGTTATGATCAACCTAAAATTTATATTTATTATTATTATTAACTTGGTTATGGAATTTATTTATAGGTCTTTAAAATTTTAGTCTTTGAAAATATCATTTTCCAAATAATCTTTGTAATTTGTTAAATTACATTAAAAAATCAGATTTAGGTTTTTTTGTTTTATTTTATGTTAATTTTATTTCGGAAAATTTGAAAAAAAAAAAAAAAACATTTACTTTTGAACGCATGAGTTTTGAAAAAATTAGGTACATCTTTTATAAATTAAGTAATAAAATAATAAGTTAATATTTTTAAAATTAATATTTTAAAAAATCCTGAAATAAAACAAAAATTACATTTTTTATTATTGCTGAATTTTCTCATAATTATCATCTGAAACCATAGTTGTTTTATTTCACAACCCAACTATGTTTAGTGAATGTAGTACTATAAAATTGAAATAATTATTTATAGAAAAAATATATTATGATTAGTTTAAACATGTATATCGTATAGGGGGAACTGGGGTACATTGATACAGTTTTTTTCTAAGATTTTTTTTGGTGTCAAGAAAGTAGAAAATTCAAGTTTTTTTTCCATGAGGTGACAGCAAAACTTGTGTAGTATGTTATAAAAATGTACAATCATTGTTTTATATAGTATTTTTGCATGTAATTTTAAAAAAATCAAAAAAAGTCATTTGTATCAATGTGCCCCATCCCCGGGGCAGATTGATACGTTTGAGAAAAATGACGACAAAATAATACCAATGCATATTTTTCATAGAAAATGAATTAGAAAACCATTTTATATTTATTTATAAAAATTCAAATCACCCACAATTTATTTTTAAGCAATATTAAAGCAATCAAAATGAAATATATTATGACCTGATGTTCTGGCTGTTTCTTGTCTGATTGTTGGCTGTGGTAACTTTGTCATATCTAGCACTTCAACCCCAGCATTATCTTCTTTCTTATGAAAGATGAAAAAATTACCAGTTTTTCTGTTTATAAATAGGTTCATAAACAGAAAAAAAGGATAATTATATTAAAAATTCTGTTAATAATATAAGTATCATTTTCTATTCTGCAGTTTGTTTCTCTTACTTAACATTTCGCATGTCGAAAATACTTTTTTTCTCTGGAGAATCGATATAAATCCGAGATTTGCCAGAATGGCGTCCTTTTCTTTTATTAGTTCTACTAGCACTAGATGCTGGGTAAGTTCCTACATCTTCTGTTTTCAAAAATACTATAAAATGTTCTAATATAAAGAAATTAAGCTATTTCACTTCAATAAAAACTAATATTAGAAATTTTTCGTGAAAAAAAAGGTTGGATTAAGGAGTGTATGGTAAAAAAAATAATAAAATATAATGAAAATATGAACTATTAAAGGATTTAGGCTGTATCAATGTGCCCCGTCATAGACTGTATCAATGTGCCCCATACAGCAATTTTGAATAAAATGAGTCTCAAATCCAACACTTCACAATATATCTAACAATAAATAATGAAGAACTGATAAAGAGTAGCTGTACTTACCAGGGAGAGTATTCATTTTGGTTGGAAATACTGGAACAGTTGTATAATAGCATTTCAATTGTACAACTCATATTTACTTTTGAACAACAAAAACAATAAATCACCCGTCCCATTTCATCAAACTACTGAATCATTCCAAGATTTTCTGTATGTAGTTGAATACACTAGCATCATCTTTTGGAGCTGTTGTGAAACTTCCTGTAATGACCCTGTGAGCGGTAGAGGGGGTGTATCAATGTGCCCCATGTATCAATGTACCCCAGTTCCCCCTACTGTAAAAATAAAATAAAATGAATGCTTAATATGAAGGTAAAACACAAAAACTTTGTTATACTTACTTTTCTCAAAGGCGACATAAAGAATTTATTTCCTTAATTACTTGAACTGTTATTTTCTCGAATAACAATTTTAAATTCTTCCTAAATTTCATTATAGACGCAAGTGTGAAACATTGCCGGTAGTAATTGATCTTGATGTCAAATGTAGTAAGAGTAATGGGATTATGCTAATTATAGTAATTAAGGCAATCCGGAAAATATTTTAATAACTTTCCCCTTATGTATTAAGCGAGAACATTAGCAAAGTTAACGAAATATAGAGGGAATTAAAGAAATCATAGTTCGAATATTCGCTGTTTTATTTAATAAATAATATATTGTTTTTTACCAAAATTTTTCCTTTATTACTTTCTGGAAATTTATATGCATATTTTCATGCATTTTTGTTATTTTTATTTAAAAATTAACATAATCAGGACATTTTGAAGTTTAGGTACTACTCTGTTATCCCGTCGACCAATTTTGTCTCACTTATCATTCAACTTTTCGCAAACTCTCCTCCAAACAAATGTTCCACAGTCATCACCTGTTCCGAACGATATGTGAGATTCATCGTTAAAAATAACTTTATTCCATTTATCAAATGGCCAGTGTACACGTTTGTTACGTCATTTCAAGCTCTCTTTTCTATGCTTCTTTGTCAAGCAAGGTTTCGTTTTAGCTTTACAAAATTTAAATCCCGCTGAATTTAGACGGTTGCGTACAGTGCAGTCATATACCTTTACATTATACTTAGACCATTCGGCATAGAGTAGTTTTGAAGTTGCTCACCGGTTTCTTTTCGCTATTTTCACAAGTTTTCTGTATTCCCTAGTCACTGTTATTCGTGGACGTCCACTTCGAGGTAAATTTTCCACGCTGTTAGTCAACTGATATTTTTTTCAAATATTGCATACCGTACTTTGAGCACAATTTAATAAAGCAGCCACTTTCCTTTGTGAATTTTTCTCTTGCTACAATTTAATCATGCGGATTTTTAAATCGTGAGACATGTTTTTCACACGAGTCATTGTCCAACACTTCAGAGCTACTTTTGATACCGCAACTGGAAGATTCCTGCTTTTAAATAGGATTCGGATATTGTACGCATGCGCAGGCCCTCTTATCTGTCTTCACTATGCAAATTTCAAACTTGTTTCCTCAGTGATCGATTACTATTTTCCAACTCCCATTTTGATCGGATATTTTTTTCTCACAAAGATACTTTTTCATCTGTAGTATAGTTATAAATTATATGATTGTTAAGTTGAATTCGCTTTTCATTAATATGGACAAATAATATGTAATAATGGACAAATTTCACGCCTTCTTTTAAAAATACCTTGTGAATTAATATGTGAGATTTGAAAAGAAGGCGTGAAATTTGTCCGAGACACGCCCCACATTTCCGCCGTAATAAGATTTTGCTTTTTTTTAATATGATACACCATACGTAGAAAATTGAAATTGATAGTAAATATGCATCATGTTTCATAGTATTTCATGCAAAAAAATTAAGGTGGTCACTCAGAAATTTCAGTATATTTTTAATTAAAATGTTCATTTAAAAACAGGAAAAATGTTATAGAAAAATTGTTCTTTTGTTTAAAAAAATCTGAAAAAATTGTCAAACATTCGTATGGGAGTTTTTTACATCCCTTATTTTTTTTGTTGAAATTTGCTTAGTAGTTTCGTCACAATGCGTACTTTTCCAAAACAGGCATTTAGGGTCATTACCCTTCCCCCCATTGTCTTGATATACAAACTTAAAACTGGTGTGAAATGAATTTCTTATTATGGGCTATCGATCCATGTAGGACTCGATGTAGTTGACTTAAGGGCATATTTTACTATGAAACCCGGCTATACCCTTTGATAACACTGATCGGAAACTTTTTGCCAAGGGTTGTATTTTTTAAGTTTTTCTATTTACCTGTGTTTAGGGATATTACACAGTTATTCGTTATTTTACAGTAGATTATTTGCAGTAATAATTACAGTAACTATTCGTAAATTACAGAGTATGCATAATATAATGCCCCACTTTCAATGGTGTATCATAAAATATAATGAAGACTTTTACAATAAGCCATGCAACCAATTGAAGTTAACCTCCTGACTGCCGCTGGCTAATTTTTTCGCACACTAACCTGCAGGTTTCACTGCAGCATAAGCAATATTTAAATTAATATAATTCTACAAATAAAACCCAGTTTTGACAAATTAAGTTAGGATTAATACTCTCAAAGATTATACACATATCCATAATAACATATTTTGTATTAGGTTGGAAAAAAATAATTTTTAATATTTTAATAAAATACAGAAAAAACAACATTACAATTTTGCCTTTTTGCCGGGCAGTCAGGGGGTTAAAGTTGACTAAATCTTCTGACAAATGTTCAATAAGTGTATTATAAGTTATACAGCACACATCCAACCTAAAGCCGAATTCTTCGAACAAGCGTGTGTACAAGCGTGTACAGCACAAGCTGTAACCCGTAGGATCGGATATTTTAAAGGTGCTATTAACACTCTGAGCATCTTGCAAATGGGTAAAATTGTAGTGTTGTTTTCTCTGTATTTTGGTTTCAATACTGACAAAATATAATTCTTTCAACATAATAATTGTTCCATGTAGGCAGACGATACCGTGCTACCTATAATTAAAATCTCAGTGTACAGAAAGTGAAGAGAAGTGAAGTGTTTTTCTGTTTTTATTCTAAAGTTGTTTTTGAGATAAGTGCAGACGATAACGCAGCAGTGAGCTGCGAATGAGTGTTATTTCTTTAATAAAGTGTTTTTTAAAGAACCAGTGCATATGGAATAATTTGTGTAGTGTGTGCTTAATAATTAATAATAATAAAAAAGCTTAATTACAAATACGATTGTAATCCTTGAGTGTATTAATCGTACTAAAATGTATTGAAAATTCATTAAATAAATAGATTTAAATCATCTTAAATATTGCTAATGTTGCAGTGAAATCTGGATTTTAATGAACAGAAAATTGCGTTCCAAACACAGGGTTTAAAAAATATTTTCCCACGCTCAACTATTCAAAATTTTCGGACTGTTTTTTTTAAAGGTGACAACACGAATTTTGCTGACATGATTTTTTAAGAGATTCATTAGAGGCCGTTTGTTTACATTTTTTAAAAAATTAGAACTTTAATTATGAACAAATATTTTCTCAGTGTGAGCTTTTTCTTCATTCCTAACTATCTCGCTTTGAGAAGGGTTCAAACCGCCAACTTTGACTGTATTTTTACCAATATTTCCTGACTTTATATGTATAAAAAATAGGGTTTTATATAGTTACGGAATAATAGAACCTTCTAGCTGAATGCGTTTGAGAGCAAAAATGAAATAAAAAATAAGTCAGGAAATACGAAGCTTGGTTTTAAATGCACCCTTAAAACCTTTCATACTGTCATCTCTGTCAAATGAAGACTTGCTTTCCAATCACATTTCTAAGGACTATGCAGGTAAGATGCTTTGAAAAATGCTACATGCTGTACAGGCAGTTTTGCTTGTCCTTTTTTTTGTGTGTGTGTGTACAGGTAAATAACAAAGTAGCACTCGCGCATGCGTTTATTAAAACAGTCTGAGTACGGTCTGGTTCAAAGTCTTCAATTGATGACTTTGAACCCACATTTTGCAACGTTGACTGTCGATTAGTGGATACAGATAATTTGTTTAAAATTGTATGTCTGGGATTTTTTTTTATGAATATCTTGTGTTATAATTTAAAAAATATATTTAAAAAATCCAGGTTCAATTGATTAGAATTTTTTCATAGAGTATTTATG
The DNA here is from genome assembly GCA_964019185.1 of Maratus speculifer. NCBI lineage: Eukaryota > Metazoa > Arthropoda > Arachnida > Araneae > Salticidae > Maratus > Maratus speculifer. The sequence continues at coordinate 3,524 of CAXHSM010001354.1, read as the reverse complement.
TTCAGTTGCTTCATTAATCTTGGAAATTCTATGCTTCATTCAAACGTTTTCATCAATATTTTTAATTTATAATGAAACAACAACTGAAAAATACCGTAATTTCGGGTGTATAAGCCGCGGGTCAAACAATTCTTTTTCGACCCAGAATTGTTTAAGAAATAAGTGTAACTACTTAGATCGACGTAAATATTTGTCTTCAATCACTAAATAAAATTTCTGGGTCCAAAAAGAATTGTTTGATCCGCGGCTTATACACCCGAAATTACGGTAGATTTTATCGCCAATGTTACTCCTATAAAACGTTGTGAAACTAAATAACTTTTAAAACGAGAATAAAACCATTTTAAGCTGTCATTAATTACAGGAAATCAAATTCTTAAAAAAAAAATTCAGTTTTAAATTGCATTTCTTACTATTGTTTCGATAATGATGCTATTCAAATCGATACATGAAGAATACATAAGCTTAATTACTTGAACTATATTTTTTGAATAGCACTTTTAAATTCTTCCCATTGCGTTTGATTTTAAAACACATTAAAGATGTAAATTTGAAACTTTTCCGGTAGTAATTGGTTTTGATATGTCTTTGGATGAAAACAAGAGCGATTAAGGAAATTATAGTAATTAAGGTAATAGGGGAAAAGCATTTAAACTCGTTTGTTATACAAGGGATCACTAGCAATATTGCCGAAATTTCTAGGTGGTTAGTAATATCAGTTTATAAAATTTTATTTCTTAGCAATTTATTTAATTAATAAGTTTTTTGTTGTTTAAGTTTCTCATTATTGTTTTCTGAAACTAGACATGTTCTTATTCACAATATCGTTATACTGAAAAAAGTAATATAATACTAAAATGTAAAAAGGCTATTTAAGCACCATTTTAATAATTTCCGTTGTAATAATTTTTCAATTTCGTTTCACACAAAACCCTAAAAATCCAACTTTCACAATTTACTATTATTAGTGTTACTTTAACAAGTTAAATGATTCGCCTGTTACGTCGTGCGGGAAAGAAGAGTTTACTTGATGCATCATTTAGAGCATTTCAACACCACTAAATTTTTTAAATGCAATTTCATTACTATTTATTGACAGAAATTTTTAGATGAAATATTACGATTATTTTAACTTAAAAAAAGTGGTATGTATCCCATCTTTTCAATTTTTTATTCTACGTAAAAACAAGAATCAGTTAAGTGGTTAAACATAAATCGTCACCTGAGAATAATAAGGTTCTATCTGTGTTTTTGAAAAAAATAGTTTAAGATATAGAAATGTTCTATTTGTATGTATGAAGGCATTTCTCTATTAAAATAATGTCATAACATAATCGTTGTACCATATGTAAATTATATATAACATCATTTTGATGCTAAATAGCCTTCATAGACACAGACATAAGCTTTCTATTTCGACAAGTCAATACAGTCGAGTCTCCCTATAACGAAACTCCATACATCGAATTTCTCTATATAACGAATTTTTAGTAGGAATGGTCCCCTTTTCGCATGATTACATTAAAAACAGTTTCTATATAGCGAAATATCTATCTCCATATAACGAATTTTTTCATAAATTGGTCTTAATTTATTCAGTTTTATAAAAGCTTCAAAATCATATGGAATCAATTTTCCATCTCTTATTTTTGATTTATGGTTCAGTGCTGAGTTTTTTTAATATTGCTTTTGTCCTTGTTCTTTAAATCCAACGAATTCATCCCACCTCCCACACATCTTTCCACATCCTTCTCAAAACAGAGTCAATTAGATTATTACACATATAAGAGAGGAATCAATGAGAGGTACATAAGAGAGGCCTTCAAATGGATGAAAATGTTAACTACAATTTTTCATTCCTTGTTAAATTTTAACCTTTTTCAGAGCATAACAATTTTAAAATCAAAACAACAAAAAATTACAGATATCTTTGTCTGAAATTAGTGCAAGTCTTCCTTATTTGATTTTCATTAAGCTTTCAAATAAATGTCTGCTCTCTTTTTTGAAACAGTTTAAATAATTAAGAAATAAAATGTTAGGTTAATATTTACTTTTAAACATTTCAAATGCTTAATTAAAAAGATCAAAAATAACATTTTTTTCAAAATTTACATATTAAATACGATTTTTAACATCATTCTCTGTACATCGAATTTATCTATATGACGAATTTTTTACTGGAACGATGGATTTCGTTATATAGAGACTCGACTGTATTTTCAAAAACACAGATAGAACCTCACTATATTCAGGTGACGAAATATCGAACCCTGAGAAAAAAACAAAATAAAATAAATGATTTTTTTTTTTAATTTAGGAATATATAAAATAACATCGAACGAAAATGTATGGCAACTACTTCTGTATTACCGATGTTCCCAAAAATCTAGAATTGTAAAAGCATTTTGATTCTTAGTTATGTGCAGGAAATCATACCCTCTTAACACAAATATTGCTTCATTTAATTTATATTATTATTATCCTTTTGGATAATAATAATATTTGAATTTCTTAGAAAATATAAACGTAAAACTTTTCAGAAATCATTCATTTTAAAGTCAATATGAAGAAAACTAATGCGATTATGCAAATTATGGTAATTAAGATATTATGCAGAATATTTTAATGCCTTTGCAACTATGCGTTACATAAGAGAGCATTAGTAACGTTGCCGAGAGTTAAAGGTGATTAAAAAAATCAATTTATCAAATTTATTTTTAAGCAACGTCATTTAATCAATAATGCTTCTAATTTTGCCTAAGCTTTTCATTAGTTATTTTCTAAAAATTTATGTACAATGTTCTGTTTTAGAAATCATTTTGCTTACTAAACAAATCATATAAACTTGAAAAGTAAAATGTCTACCTATTTTACAAAGTTCAAGAGTGTATGTGCATAACTTTGACGTCTTTTTGCAAATAGAGAAACTTACAGACAATATATAACAGATAAATAGAGAAAAAGACAGGTTTACACAGGCTACATTTCGCTTTAGGCGATTAGAGTCACGCGATTTTCATTTTGTGTATCTATAATTTGTATGATTTCTCTTTTAAATTTATCTGGTTTCAATTATTCTAATTTCTTTTTCCTTTTGTATTTAGTGTCTAAGGCATACGAGTCGTAGGTAGGGTTGTTTGACGCTATTCGTGGTCGCTTACGCACCAGAGAGTTTTACTATTTAGGACGTAGGTAGAGGTCGCAGGCAAAGACGGGCCGCTCATCGTGGCGATTGACCTAACCGCCGTCAGAGACAAATATATTCGGGCTGTAGGTAGGGACGAATGTTAGTTTCATTGTCCCATCCACCCACTAACCGTTTTTCAGTTTCTATAATTTGTGTAATTTCTCTTTTAAATTTGTCCGTTTTTAATTATTCTCATTTTCCCCCTTTCTATTTAGAATCTATGGCATACGGGTCGTAGGTAAAGTCGTTTGGCGCTATTCGGTGTATTTTATCATCACGCGACTCAAGCTCTCTGAAAAAAGACGCACCGTGTCAGGCTTTCTTTCTTTCTTTCTTT
>CAXHSM010001353.1:0-14000 GCA_964019185.1 Maratus speculifer | reverse complement strand
ATTTAAAAGAATTTCTAAGTATTGATAAAATGACCATAAAAAAAAATTAGTTTGTAAATAACGAAGATTTTTTTGGCTATATATTTTAAAATGCATCCAAGTGCTTTAAATCTTAATGTATACCTAAAGATGGCAGTTGAAATGTGATCCCCATCCTGATTGCTTGTATTGTTATAGCTTTTAAGATTAATCGCAGCATTTATTATTCTTCTTCAATGTTCAATGAAAGTTTAAACAGTAATTTTCAACACAAAAATCTTGACAGATTTCCAGGGTTCCTAGTATCATGGAAAGTCAGGGAATTTCAAAGTAGTCATGGAAAGTCAGGAAAATCTCAAAATATACAGGAAAAGTCAGGGAATTTACAAATATTTTCTAAAAAAATCATGGAAAACATTTGAGTGAAAAAATGAAAAATGACACAAAATTCATCAAACAGTTGGGGCCAAAAAAAAAAAAAAAGATTGAAGTATGATTGCAGAAAGAAAATTGCTAATTTTGGCAAAAGATTGTGAAAATAAGTATCAAATTTCGCTGTATGTTTATTTGGTCAGAGAATTTTTCGAGATTTGATCTGGGAAAGTCAGGGAATTTTTTGAGATTTGGTCATGGAAAATCAAGGAATTTGCTAGTTATGTTTTTCTGGGAATCTTGTTATAACAAAAGAGTGAAAAAGTTTGAGTATAGTACTTAAATGATAATTTCATTATTAAAATTATTACTAATAATTAATTTTTGGAAAAGCAAATTATAATGTTTATTATTATCATTGATTTATAAACTTTTTGTAATCAATTAGTTATTTTAATTTGTATTTAGTAGTATAAGTACCTTGTTTTCAAACATTCTGAACCATATTTCTTTAACTTAAAAAAACCCTAATAAAATATAATCTAAAATGTATCCAGATACTTTAAATGATTGCTTACAGATGGCATACAAAACTAAACTAGTTAAAGTGTATTGCCATTTACGATCTAACTTTATAGATATGACTGACATTGACTTTAAAATAATCCAATTTAATACTATTGCAATATAAATGTTGCTTCAATTGTGTGACTTCTATTTTTTTCTTCATAAAAATATTTACATAAATGTTGCTGCTTTAAACTATTGAAATAAATGAAAGAAATTGCATAAATTAGTCTGTTTAACTTAAGATTTATATAAAGAAATTCAGTTGCACTTGGTTTAATATATCATTCTTCCAGTAATCTAGTTCTATGAGATACAAAATAATCTTTTTAAATATATTTATATTTTCTTTTTATATATTTATTTTTATTGTTAATCTATACTTAATGCAAAATTATATTTTTGTTTCACTGATAAATGAAAAATTTAGGTACCGTGCATCATGTAAAAATTAGAAATTTGAAGAGTTCTCTAAAATTTTTTAATAAAACCCGTAAAAACCCGGGTTTTTTCAAAAAAGCCTGAAAAAACCCGGGTTTTAGACTACTGGGCCCAGTGGGTTGGGCTTTTTCAAACCCTGCAATAAAGAGCAATCTCGTTGTTTGCACGCGCATACAGTTATCGTTTGGATTTCTTGTTGCCTTGTTGTTTGCTGATTTTTGATGCATGTTTTGCACAAAAACAGATCAAGATGCAATTTTATTTTTTTTTTCAGGAGCGATGATACAGGAGTTAAACTCTATATCGGGCCATTTTCCACTGAAATCCGACTAACTGCTTTGTTTTTAAATAATGTGTTTTGAATTTTGAAAGTGTTTTATTTTATGATTTGTCGCAAAAATTTTAGGCATAGATTGGGGATACTTAAAAACCATCAAATCTGTAGCTGCAGTGGCGTTAATACCTAAGTATCCAAAATTTATACAAAAAAGAAATGGTCTAATAAAGATTAACTTTATTACACTAAAATAATTTACAGAACACTCTTCCCATGATTTGCAAAATTCTTTTGATAATTCAGGGGCGATTGTGTTCAGGTTATATACCTCAATTCAGGTATTTTGTAAATTTATTGTACCAAAATTCCAGTTTTTATGATAGTTCAATTCTTAAAATAAAATATCAATTTCATAAGATTGCTAAACATAATTAAAGTTTATATATTATGCAATTTGGCCTTCCTGTTATAAATATGTTGTCTTTCCCCCTTGTTCCCATACAGAAACATTTTCTCGCTAAAATTTCAGGTATATTTTCATGAGCCCACGATCCCCCTGATAATTAGAGTTCAAGGGAAATATTTAAATTTCGATAATCAAGAGAAATGTCTCACGGATTTTATTCCTCGAAGTTGCAGGATTTTGTGTCCAGCGTGCTTAATTATTATTATATAAAAAAACCTATTACAATTTCTCAATATAATCATCATTTTTTTTAAATAATAGATCTTTCCATGATTAAATTTAACATTTTTAAATTTGAAATACATACTAGAATTTCCTTATAGTTATTTAACCACGAAAGTTTGTCATTAAATAGAGTGAATATTACTAATCAAAAATTATGTTGTAGATTTTGTGAATTTAAAAAAAAAATCACTCACTGTTTCATTCCAAAGCTTGCAGAGTCCAAAAGTGTCAACAGGTTTAGATTCCTCATAAACAAAGATCATGTTTTCAAATCAACAACAAAATGTTTTTTACCATCTGATATTTTTGTCTTTTTTTTCTCAAATTATTTTCATAAAGCATGGTTTTAATTATAGGTGCATTCAGGTCTGACTTTAAAGGGGGAGGAAGAAACAAGGTATTAAGACCTAAAGTATTGATAATTTGCAAATTATTCGGTGAAAATCTAACCCAGGGCGCCATGGCTATTAAAATTTTTCTTGAGTGCATGTTTTCTCTCTCAATCATATGCAGAGATGATTACTTTGGTTTCCTATTCTAAAATTGTTTCGATCTATCTTTAATTTTTTTGTTGTGAAAAAAAAAAAAAAAAAAAAAAAAAAAAAAAAAACTTCTTGTGCTGCTTGTCTGTTGAGTGAGAATTATTCCCTTAATGAATTCTCAAAAATTAGTGCACTAGTCAGAATACATGTGTTCAATAAGAGAAAGAATATTTGAGCAGCTTAAGAATTTAGGCGTGCAAAGTTTTCTTGAGACAATAGTGCACCGGCCAGCGGGCCAGTCTGAGCCTGCCCGTGACCTCCTTTAAGATCTGCCCTTACACTTACATATACAGTAGACTCCCTCAAATCCGCACATATTTTACGGATGTAAACAATGAAACATTCAGTTCAGATGTAGGTGCAAAATTTGACTTTTTTAGTTTTATATCAATTCCATATAATTTTTAATTTGTAATTTTTGTTAAGGTTATTGAATTCATGTTTTTTCATGAAGAAAGAATAATTTATTTCTGAAAAAATCAAGATATTGCTGATATCAATGGTAATCACAATCTTACCAAATATATTTATGTATTAATCAAGCTTTTTTAGTTATTAAGTCTGGCTAAACCTGAAATAAAGCTTCATTATTTTATGATCTTGATGTGAATTAGCAATGTATCTTTATGAAGCAAGTTTCATTGAATAATTTAGGAAAAACACATTTCATCTCTATAATGAATATTTAATTGTACATTATTACTAATTTGACCTTTGCTTTTAGTATTTTTATCATTTTAAAAACTATCTAATTTTTTATTATTTTAGTTTATAACTTATTTTAATATTTTACATATTGTAAGCATCCATTATACTTTTGATTTCATTATTAATTACATTCAAATTTCCTTTTAAAAAATGTAAACAAAGCAATGACCAGAAATCTGCAAAATTCTAAAATCCGCAAAAGCTCTGGTCCCAAGCTGTGCGGATTTAAAAGAGTCTACTGTATCCTTTTTTTGTACATTCACAATCATTTTACTTTTCTCATTTAACAATTACCATGAACATTTTTCTATTAACTATCTTTTCTTTTTTTTTTATAGTATTTAGAAAAGTTTTAGTTTATTTTCTAATACAAAATTTTATGCCAAATAAATAAATACATTTTTTAATTATAGCTAATAAAGTTTTTGTTTTTGCAGTTATGGTAATGATAATAATAATAATCTTGGTGATGATAATAATATTTAATTAAATTCAGACCCAAACAGAGAGTAGTAGAGTGGTTAAACATTACCAGGGCCTGACTCGTCTAGCAGTCTTGGCTTCAGTTATAAAAACAAGCACAAATATTTGAAAATTCATTTTTATCAAGAAAGTTTTGGTATTGTGCCTCTGTTTTTATGACATGACTAATTTCAGACATGCAAACAGGAATTAATCAAATAGAAGGTTGAATAAAGTCACAAGAAGGTTTAGCATTTTTTTTTTTTCTTTCATATCTTAAGGGGCTACTTCAGTCAAATGAAAAGACACATTCACTAATGCTAATCCTATGGAAGAAATTTATACAGATATCTCGGTTGCATTTCAATATTTTTAAATGGTTTTTTGGCTTTGGATATCTGAGATCGATCTGTATGCATGACGTTAGTTACTTTTTTCATTTTGTTCACAGTTATTTTTTACACGGACGCTTTCATTTTTGGAACCGGTTTGGAAAGCGAAAGCAACCCCATAAAAAATATCTGCAACCAAAATAAAAAAACTAAAAGACGACTTCCATTCAGATCAATCTGAGTTATCCAATGCAAAAAGAATCATCTAAAAATATTGAAATGCAACCAAGATATTTTTATAAATTTCTCCCATAGGATTAGAATTAGCGAACGGGTCTTTTCATTTGTGTGAAGTAGCCTCTTAAACATTTTCATTTAGAGTTAATCAATGATTTCAATTAAAATTGAATTATATTTTCAATATTTTAAATTTTATTTAAAATCTTTTTAAATAGAGGTTAAAATCTTTTTAATTAGAAATAAAAGAAGGTTACAAATGCATCTTACATTATAAATGTATACATAATTGTATACAAATAATACTTTATAGTTTTTTTTAAATGGTAATGTCCAGCAAATTTATTATCTGTAATAAAGCCTGTTCATAACGGAATCCTGCTATAAACAAAAAAACAACAAACATATGTATCATATGTATATACAGTAGACTTCCTCATATCCACAACTCTCTAAAATCCGCACATATTTTATGGATGTAAACAATGAAACTTTCAATTTGGATATTGGGAATTTGATTTTTTTTTTTTAGTTATGTATCAATTCCATAGGTTTTTTATTTTGTAATTTTTGTTAATATGACTGAGTTCATGATTTTTCATGAAGGAAGAATAAATTTATTACAGAAAAAGTTCAAAATAGTGCTGATATTACTGGTAATCACAATCTTCTTACCAAATATATTTATGCATTAATGAAGATTTTTTTTGTTATTAAGCCTGGCTAAACTTGGAAAAAAAAAACTTATTTTATGATTTTGATGTGAATGAGTAATGTAACTTTATGAGGCAAGTTTTGTTGAATAATTTTGGAAAAATACATTTAATCTTTAATAATGAATATTTAATCATACTCTATTGATTATTAACTTGACCTTTCCTATTAAAACTTTAATCAATTTATAAATTATCTAAATTTTTACTATTTTAGTTTATTACTTATTTTAATATTTTATTACATTGTAAGCATTCGTTATAGTTCCAATTGCACTATTAATTGCACTCAAATTACTGTTTAAAAAATGTAAACAAAGCGATGATCAGAAATCTGCAAAATTCTAAAATCCGCACAACCTCTGGTCCCAAGCTGTGCGGATTTGAGGGAGTCTACTGTATATTACTAACCCCTTGGGGATGAGCGACTGATATATGTGGCATTTAAAATTCTCAGAATCCTTCATTATTCCCACCAGTTATTTTTTAAGTTTACCTTATTTAATTGGAGTATTATCACTATTTAAGTACAGAAAATTTCTGTATTGAAATATCAGTGATTAAAGACTTAAAATTAAACATTGTGAAGGAGCTAACTGTATTATTAAAAGAAAATCATTGGTGCAAGAATAATAAGACTTGGTAAAAAACTATGGAAAGTAGGGTTCATTATAGCTGTATGTACTAGAAAAGTAAGAATGGATATATCATAAAAATTCAAAGTGATATGAAGCTAAAATAATATCAAATATTGCTATTCTGTATAACTCTTTCATTTTTTTTTTTTTTTTTTTTTTTAAATCCTTATCTATGTATAAGGAATTTAACTCGGTACTGAGGATAAAAGGTACTGCATACTTAAACTTCATTTCACATTTCATAAAACTAAATTTAGCTTAATAATAACCTTTTGTTTAAGTACTTTTATGTTAACTGAGAGCAAATTGTTTCAATAGTATTTTTTACCTCGCTAATGCAGTTTTTATTTTTTGTGATTTAGATAAAAATAATGCTTTAATATTGAAATAAAATTAGTGATTGACTGAATCAGGAATTTCGCCGATTACCGAAAATTAGGTCAAAGTGTGCACCGAATATTCGGTATTCGGCAACCGAATACTTAAAATTTTTTAATAAATATTTTTGCATGTATTAACTTTTTTAATAATGATAGAAAGTATTCTTAGGCTTCTCCGACCTTTCGAAGAAATAACAAAAATTATAAGTAACAAAAAATCTTTAATTTCAGAAGTAATACCTATTATTTCTACATTGAAATGTTACTTGGAAAAGTGATAATGTAGAATTTTTTGGAGTGGGAACATGAAAGAACCAAAAAGACTCGCAGAACGTTTTTCAGAAATTTATGATGATGAGTTTTATTTTCTAGCCTCTATTTTGGATCCCAGATTCAAAACAGCTTTTTTTAAAGATGGAGCAACTACTAATAAATTAAAAAATGTATTTAAAAATAAAGTGCAGTAAATAATAAATATATCCTCTCAAACTGAAATTACTGAGCCAAATTAATCACAAAATTTCAATAAAAATGATGCCCTGTCATAAACTGTGCATTCATCATTTTGGGAGTGCTTTATTGAAATTGCTACAAGTGAAAAAACAGAAAGTGAAAATCCTTCTACTGAAAATGATATCATCACATTAGACATTAAAGCTTCAGATGAATTGGCTGCATACATAGTAATACCACTTATATCAAGGGAAAACAACCCGTTAATTTGGTTGAAAAAAAAAAAAAAACAAAATAAGTATCCAACATTATCAAGTTAGTTAAGAAATACTTATCTGCGCCTACCAGTAGTGTTTACAGTGAATATTTATTTCCCAAAGTAAAATGGATTTATGAACAAAAAAGAAACATTACAACCAGATAATGCCGTACAGCTTTTTTTTTTGCCTCATATTTTGTCCATATTAAATTTCAATTACAAATAATTATAATGTATCATTTTATAAATTATCACTTATATAACTGAGGCATACTATTGAAATAAATAACATTAAATGGGCATTAGCCATCATGTACTTTTAGAGTAATACTTAACCTATTATTTTCCATAAATTATTCTAAAAATTCAGCCGAATATTTATAAGTATTCGGCCGAAACCGAATATTCGGTTTACATGCTGAATCACCGAATACCAAATCAATTATTCGGTATTCGGTCAATCCCTAAATAAAATGCCTTGGTTTGCCTTATTATTTTCTGTTTTTCTTCCTCTTTATTTTAATGAAATAATAAAAGATTTATATTTTAAATGAAATGAATGCAATATAAAAAAAAGCTAGATTATGGCAAGAACATTGTTTGTCAACATATAAACTGTGGCTAACTAATAAAAAATATAGTTTTTCACAAGGAACTATTCTAATATTAATAAAATACAGTAAAGTATGGTAAGAAGGAACTCCTAAGGATTTTTTAAAAGGTGTGTTTTATTAATTTTAGTATGTATAATGTTATGGTTATGATATTCTTTTTATTGGGACTGTAATATTCCTTCTTGATCATTAATGCAGGATTTTTTGAGACAGCAATATCATTACATCAGAAATTTCATAGCTTTGGTCAAAGAAATACTATATAATTATATTTGCTGAGTGAAATCTGTCAACATTTTTTAGTGTTTAAACTGTACCATCAAATTTATTTTAAGAAACATATCTACAGCACAGATTCAATTTGTTCAGGCTAATATTAAATGAATGCTGAATTCTTCAGAACAGTGATAAATGCTATAGAGCATAGGTTCCCAACGGGGGCGGTACCGCCCCCCAGTGGGCGCTGGAACCTTCCAGGGGGGCGGTGACGGTTCTAAAGGCAAATAGGGGGCGTTAAGAAAGCCAAGGGGGGCGTTTCCGTGGCGTACCTAGCAATTTAAGATATGTGTAATAAAACTAGCTTAACTCCATGGTTTTATTTGGGACCATGATCAAATCTTAAAATATTACCTTTAAATGAAAATCTGTACAATCGAATCTACAGCTAAGTCACAAAAATCTAATTTCTTTTACGAATGTCAAAAAATTTGTCAACTACTACTGATGGTTCTCCAGCAATTACAGAGCGTCACAAGAGATGCATTTGAAACAAGCTATATCATTTGTATACTCTATGTAATTACTCATAACCAGCCATTGGATACAAAATAATTTAATGTACAACTGCATTAACTGCATATTCATTACGTTATTAAAGTAGTCGATAAAATTAAAAGCATTTCATTGCATGACAGATTATTGTTTTTAACATTGTAGTGAAAATGATGAAGATTACAATCGCTTGCTGCTGTCTACAAAAGTTCATTGGTTCACAATAGGCATTTGTAGGAATCATGTTTCAATTCATTTGGACTCAATGCTTGACTTTTATTAAAACATAGACGAAAAATAGAGCGAAAACCTGATTACATCCAAAAATGATTTAGCTTATTTAACAGGACTGAGGATGAAAGAGGTTCTCAAAATTTCAGGAAGAAAATAAAATGTACAATGTTTCAACTTTGGCTCAATTGATGTTGATACTTCTTCTGTCTTAATAATCCTTACAACTGACGTCCGGATTTTTAGCGCTATAGGCGCTGAAAGCAAAACCTGTTTTTGATATTAAAAAAAGTAGTAAATTCTGATCTTGCATTTATTTTTTCTCTATGAAATTAATATTGAGTTTAACGTTATAATATTTATGTCATTTACCCGTGTAAAGTATGCTCTTTATGTGTATACCAGTATATTTTATTAGCTAAAATACTGTCATGCCTGAATGCATTTTTAATTTTGTCAAGTGGTTATGGGGCTGAAAGAGACAATAACTGGGGGGAGTTAAAAGTGACAGGAAAAAATACAGCCAAACAATATGTGAAATACAGTAGATTGTCGATTTAACGACCTTCATGGGACCACGGCAAATAGGACATTAATTTGAATGGTCGTTAAATCAAATGTTGTTAATATTGTTTGATCTTAGTGCACTTTAAAAATACCTACATTCTACTGTAGTAAAAACTACTGATTTATACAATAAAAAAGTTGTAGTATTTAGACTAAATTTTAAGTATCAAAAATAATTTTACAAAATTCTAAGCATTTCACAAAATAATAATAAAAAAAAGATTTAGGTTAGTTAATTAACAATTTTTTAATAATCATGTTATATTTTTTTGCTTTAAATGGCAGTTGAAAAATTCATCATATATTAGATTTTTCTGGCCGTACAACATCTTCACGTAATGATTGTATGTTAGATGATTGGAATCTTAAATTGCGGTGTTCTGTTTTTTCAACTCCTAGGCAGCAGGTTCAAGTTCCAAAGCTTGGTTCTTTAACCTTCCTACCCTGAATGGGTCTAATCGACCCAGTCCTATAATGCATTTCATTCGATTAAAAGCAGAATTTTTTGCATAAAGTAAATTAAATAAATAGCACAAAGTTTTAAGTTAAAAAAGTATGTTAAATGGATTTAAATAAAAATTCTGGTGTCAAATATTTTAATCACGTTTGAGTACAATTTCAACAGGGTAGGAAGGTTAAACATATCCAGTGGGATGGATGCAAAACTGTGTAATGAGAAATCGCTTGCCTATCATTATTTGATGTATGAATAGCCACTAAGAATTTGTTTTGGGAAATTTCTTTCCATTTAATTTGATTAGGATACCATAGACTAGCTTCTTCGGTACCTTTTTTTAAACACTGCATAATATTTGACGCTGTAACACTTTCTGGAAAGAAAAATATATTTACTGTTTCTAGATTTTTAATATCTGGAGCATGTGAAAAGGTCGCTAAATCAAGATTCGGAGTGTTTGCGGATTGTTAACATGAGCGAGATAAAACATAGTAAGTATTGAGAAATGATCGGCACTTCATCCAATGTTCGCTAAATCGCGAAAGGGTCGCTAAATCGGGGGAGTCGTAAAATCGCGAGTCTGCTGTACCAGTATTTTGTTAAAGAGAAAATCGCGTTCTTTAAAACCTTTATATTACTGGGAGTATATTTTTTATAAGAAAATCCTGGTACCTTCTCTTTTTATTTTTGACAGTGTTTTTACCTTTACCATTCCTCACCCTATTAATATATTTTGATGAAGTTACCTAAATCCGTAACTGGTGTTGGGATACTTGTTTTTGTTTTATCATTATGCATTTTATTTTTGTATTATTATCTTTTATTTTTGAATAATGCAATCGCAAATAGAAAGACAAATGTTCATAAAAGCGCTTTATTTATGTGTTCCTCTCATTCCCTACGATGGGATTAAAAGGGACATTTCCCCAATTTTGATAAATGCGTCCAGATTTGTAATTGCTGCATTTCAGTATAAGAGGTTTTACTTGTATCAAAGCCAAAGTTTTACACGAGAATCAGGCTCAAATATGAGAACGATATCTTTTAATTTCATTATTTTTTAAACTTATAAAGTCAAAATGCCCTTTTCATCCGCACTCTCCCCTATTAAAAATGCTTAATGAAGTCAATTTAATTAAAACAAAACAGTCATAGCTGCTTTTCTAGGAAAACTTCTGTTCAAACGAAATGTAAATAAAGGTCATTCCTACATTTTTTAGCAGTCTCAGTAAAACAGGAATATTTATTTGCATTTTGCTAACATTTGGACGTCTTCATGCTGAATTTCAGGAATAATTCTAGGATATTTCAAATTACAAACATGAATATTCCGAGTTGGCTATTAGATCCTTTCGCAAATATAGATACAGTAAAATCATTAAATTTACTGGAGGAACTCATAGAACTCACAACTAACGAAATGGTTATGAAGAGTTCTGGTTACAAATATGATTACTTACAAGCTCTCAACTCTGAATTGTAAAAAAGAATGCAGATATTTTTAAGGGTCTTCTCAACTGCTCAGCTCAACAAGCTCAAAACGTTTTGATACATTTATAAATTCATTTTTTAACAGAAAGATATAAAATTGGAAGGTCTGACTATGGAAGCGATTTTGAATCGAACTTATTTTTCCATTTTATGATAATTAAATTACCTATCCAGTTCTAAGCTATTTCGATCACGGGATCATCCGTTTTTCTCCTGCCTTTCGATCGGTTTTCTGCTTTCGTCGGGAAATGTGCTCAAAAACGGCAACTTTAAAGGCTTGTTATGAAACATCTATTGTGTTTAAAAAAACAGAAAATTAAGTGCAATTAGACAGTTTCTGAATAATAACCTCTGTCAATTTCATGCATTTCCGAACAAAAATAAATTAAAGCATGCGTCACAAAGTTGCCCTTTTTGATTTAAAGACATCCTTAATGGACCACAAGCACTTCTGACGTCAAAGAACGTCACGATGGATTATCGCCAATCAGATTCTCGATTTATCTCACAAGTGTTCACCAAAAGCCAATAAAATGCCGCAATGCTTGTGGGAAACATTGCGAATTCCTCTTGGTGCGAGTGGTCAATTGCCAGAAAGTTCTCCTTCATCATATTTGGCTGATCGTGGGATCAGTTAAGTAGCTAATTTACTATCTAAAAAAAGGAACAGACTACACGACTGAACATGGCAATTTGCGACTGGTTGTAACAAAATCGGAGTAAATTGTTCAAATAACTTAGTTCACATGTTCATTGAACAAATAGACTTTTAACAAATTGTTAAAAGTTCACTAGCCTCATCCTTCTCATTTTACTGATTTTATATTTATTTCTAACTATATATATATATAATAAATACATTTCATTATTATCTTTTTTATTAATTTTTACGTTGGAATTCTTGATATAAAAACATAAAATTTGATATAGATAATTACAATAATATTTCACATTTTTATAATTAACTTTTACAGAAGATGGGGGGGGGCGTTGGAATATTTTTTCTTGTAAAGGGGGGCGGTGGCTCGGAAAAGGTTGGGAACCTATGCTATAGAGGGAATTCTAAAATGCTGGCATTTTATTAACTTATGAATATTAAAGTACGAATATGTCGAATTTCTCAATATCATTGGTCTTACTCTAGCATTTAGTTTACTTTCTAATTTAATAAATTCTAATTCAGAAATATAAAGAAGTAACAGAAATCTATACATATAATAAAACAGTAGGACCCGGTGTGTCTGTACATTGAAGATAATTGACAAAAATGGAGTCAGGGCGATAAAAGAAAACCAATGAAACACAAAAATTTTTTTTTGAATTTTTTGTCTGTCTGTCTGTCTGTCTGTCTGTCTGTCTGTTTGTTCGAGGTTATCTTCGTAACTACTGAATGGATTTTTATGCGGTTTTCACTAATGAAGAATGCACACTCCCGGGCAGTGTATAGGCTTTGTTTCATCAAAATCGGACAACAGACAAAAAAGTAACAAAAAGAAACAAAAGAAACTATTAGGTGCGCTGCTCACGTTTTTTAGTACATAACGTTTTTTAGTACATATAAAATCCAATAGATGTCACTGTGCGATTTTAAAACGCGCTATCGTTATGTTTTCGCCAGTCTACTTAAGTATGAGAAAGTTTCAAGCTGGCTGTCGTTCCATGTGGTTTAGTCGGTAGAACGTCAGTGCGCCATACTGATGGCCCGGGTTCGATTCCCAGCATGGAATTTTTTTTCACTATGTTGGCATTAACGCCTATAAGCAATTAAAAGAATTTGAAATATTGTATTCAAGGCGAATTTTCTCTCTGGGAAAATTTCCTTGCATTAATATGTCAGTGTAATTTTTTTTTCGATTTAATTTTTTTTTTCGAAACTTTGTTTTTCTTAAAAAATTACAGTAAATATTTGATATTTCCCAACGTTTTTTGAATGATCGACTTGCTTTTTTTTTTTTTTAATGTATGTCTGAACCTTATCTAACTACTTCTTCAAGATTTCTTTAGATAAACCGACCAGCGTAGCGGGCGAAGGCCGCTAGTTTTAAATATAATATTGAGGAAAAAAAAAATTCATTAGAAAAGCAGAAATTAAAAAGGAAGTAAAATTCACAAATAAGTTGTGATAACATCTACAATGAATCCTTCATGAATCCTTCATGCTTTTGTTAAAAAAATAATAATAATAATAAAGCGTTCTGGTTCGGCATTACCGCCTAATATATTACAATACAATTTTATCTTTTAAAAAAGGAGCGTTTTAGTTCGAATTACAGCCTAGTATATTAAAATACGATTTTATATAAATAATATTTATATATAAATAGATGAATATACAATAAGCGTTAAAAGTGAAGCATTAAATAAATATGCAATTTTCCGCTCGCAATATGTCAATCAATCGTTATATTTTTTGTAATTATAAATTTTCTTTACTCCAAAGTAAATAAGTTGAGTAATAAAACATTTTTTTTATTACAACTGCTTATGAAACTTTTTTATCTACTATACATTTTTTAAATATTGATAATCATAATTTTTCACGTTGATTTAATTATTATTCTGAAATACATTATAGTATGTGATGTTTCATGTAACTTGTGATAATAATTTGTTGTTTACATCTATAATATGTCAACAAAAATATACGAGGTTGCCAGAAAATCGCCAAAAAAAACGCCAAATCTCCCGCTTCATTGGGGGTGATGACGTCAGTTTTGTAGAGAAACATGAAAATCACGTGACCGCTGCCATTCGATGAACTGCCCTATATATATTTGAGCAAATTTCTTTATTGAGCAATGACGATAAGCTGTGGCTA